>VUQR01017746.1:9275-39499 GCA_015108515.1 Hemichromis elongatus | reverse complement strand
TAATATTTGTCCAGTGCATCCCAGAAGCATAAAACTAGGACTAGGCTTAGTTCATGTATGTCCATAAATGTCTTGAATTATAAAGCTATGAATGATTTATGTCAAACCTGTGGTTTTAAAAAATTAAACACTTGCAATATTAAACTGTAAAAAAAAATAATTTAGAAACACATAAATTTCAACCTGTCTTGCTTACTCCTTTTCTATTACTTTCTGTGCTTCCCTCCCCCCAGACTGGAGATTTAAAAAAAAGAAAAAGAAAAAAAGGCAGATGGCTTCAAACACTAGATTTCCCCCCATGGGAGCCTCACAAGGAGGTCCAGGACACCCCAGGCCTGTCTGAACTGATATGGTGTGTGGAAAAAAAATGACCAACTATATTTATACATTTTCAGATATAAATATATTTATACATGCCTTAATGCACAGACTGGCTCAAAGCAAATGTAAAACAAAAAAGGGAGAGTGTGCTGGGGGAGCGAGGGACAGCGAGTGGGCGAAGGAGAAAAGGGAGAAGGGAGAGGGGCAGATACCAGGAGAGCTGATTTCTCACAGATCTCATTGCATTTGTGTGATAAGAAAGGAAATAACAGCTTCAGATGAGGGAATTTGCAAAGGGACACGTTTCACCTTCCTTTACATTGTGCAAGGCGGATCACAGGAAACACAGAGGAAAAGGAACGAGAGGCAGCTCTTGCAAGGATGTGAGCAGACGTCTTGAAATGTACTCAGCATAGCCTGTTTCAGATGTATAAAATCCGACTGACATTAACACTTTTATACTTGAAGAGAAAAAAATTAAAGTTTATACCAACACTTGTTTTTACATTCTGAATTAATTTTATTTACCATTGCAATAACTCTGCAGGAGTAGGCTTTGATGACACTGATGCAGAGACAAACTGACAGGTCGCCGAGTTTGGAAGTGTTCTGACATAAACGCTACAGAGCAAACACAGCCCGAGGCTGTGGAGGTGTGCAGGAAAACCTCTCTGTGACTGCAAGTTCACAAGCTTGATCCCTGCTATCGTCATGTGTGCTCACCAGGACCATACCAGTGGGTTTACATGTTTTAGCCTGTTGCTTTGCTGTCAGCTCAAGTTTAACATTTTATATTATTAAATTTTAGTATTTTGCAAAGGCTTTAGGCATGTTTAATATTTTGGTCTTATCCCAGTCTACTTTCTCGGCAGCAATCATCTGGCCTTCCAAGCATCATTTGGAGAACTACATAATAAACACTATTTATTAAGCCTAAAAAAAACCCCCACCTCATCCTGGAAAAGGGGCAAAACCTGATAATATGACCCAAGTAGGGATATTAGGATTGACCCTTAAATTGTTTGCCATCACAAAATAAACACAATGATGCCCTAAATCAGCCCTAAATTCATCCTGTGACAAAGAGCCCGAGCATGCACAGGCAAAATCAGACATCACACGGACTTTGAACCAGAGCTTGGCATCATAAAGGCTGGTTAATTCAGTGCTTCTCAGTGTTAAAAGGTCACAAAAGTTAAAAAAAAAAAAAAAAAAAAGGGCAATTAACTGATCATATAAGTTCTTACCATCATGACTGAGAGCCTTCATGGGACCAGAAGGAATGTAACTAATGAGTAAAGTGCATTTACTAGATTACTTTTCTAAATTACAGGTTTAAAGTACTTCTACTTCAAATATTTGTAATTTAGGCTACTTTGTGATTCTTTTCTACTCCATTGTGCAATGATTTACCTTAAAGAATGACTCACTCCTATTTTATTTTGCAGACATGTCACATTAGTATAGATCATGTAACCCACGACTATATGAGCAGTTAAAATCATCAACAGCTGATATGATCCAATAGTGTATATGAATGAATATGAATCCTCCCTTAGTTATGGTGCAATAGGCCTAGCCTGCTGGGGGCATTTCATGATGCACTGAGCATTACTTCTTCACTCACTATGTGCTTATACACCACTCTCCATTTAATCATTAGTTATTAGTAATCTTTGGCTTTCTTCAGCAGTCAGTTTTTTATCCTCTCTTCCTCTGGTTGACTCGTCCTCTCTCCTCTTACGTAGTGCTTTTCTACCCCACCTGAGCACTCAATGGACTTTACACAACATGCATCGCTTCCTCATTCACACACAATCTTTTGTCACTCTGTTTAAGGATATTTAGCTTGAAGACTGGAATTGCCACGTATCAAATCACCAACCTTTCGATTAGTATATAACATGTTAAACATAACTTGGGCTATTCCTTTACAATATAAAGCACTTTGAGGCAATTGCTTGTAATTTGGCACTAATTGATTTAGTTGAACTGAGCTAAATTGAATTAATAAAGTAATTTGTGAGCACTTATTCAGCTTGGAGCATGTGTTTGGAAAAGAGTTATCTGGAACATTTATTGGATAAAATCCTATAAAACAGGACATACACTTTGTTATTTAAAGAGAAATTGTAACGGTGCTAAATTTTATTTTTTTGCCTTGCCTTCACTGTTTGAAAAATTGTTCCCTGTGTGAAAAAAAGTTAGGCCAACCAGTTGCCTCGGATTTGTCTCTTCTAGCTCTCTCCTCCACCCCAGTGCCTGTGCACTCGTTTCACAGCCACAGCTGTGCAAAAGCAAATTTATTATCAGCCTTGGTATTTCTGACAGGCTATCCGGCAGACGCTCGGGGTCCTTGAAGTGCAGAAAGGCCTTCCCATCGTTGTGCTCCCCTGCCTCCCAGCAGGTCTGCAAAGGGAATTTACTGCCACTGTCAAAACTTCTGTCAGTTCTCAAAGGGAGAGAGGAGGCAGAGAGAGAGCGCGAGAGAGCAATATGGGACTTTTTTTCTCCCTCCCCTTCCACAGATGCCCGGACATGCAATCTCTTCAACCCAGAGGGCCTTTGAAATCAACTCACTCGTTAATAGTTGTCTCATGGAAGCACGGAGAGAAGGGAAGCTTGACAGAGTTTGAATGGAGACACCAAAGCTCAGTTTTGTCAAGTACTGAAATCCTCATTTTCACCTTACTGTTTCCTAAAAAAAAAAAAAAAACTGCTGCAGTTCCCTGCCAATGTTTTTCCTCTCTTCATTTTTTTCTTTCTTTGCACATTCAAGTAAAGTTATGAGTGGGTTGCTGAGCATGTCTTCAGTGGCTGATGAGAAATGCAGTCTATTCCACTGGAAATTAAATGATCCAAGTTTGACTTATGGTGTGTGGCGTAAAGAAAGCATAGATTTATTAGGCTTCAGAGGTTATTGTTTACATTTGTCACGTCTCATATTTCATTTGGTAATAAAAATGGAATTCCTTGATAATTTTTCCTCTCTTTTCTTTGTATTTTTTTCAGTTTTTTCCGATTTCACTGTGAATAACTTCCAGCTATTATTAAAATGTAACTGTGTGTGTGTAAGTAGTATGTTTGTAACAAAGGAACAGAGGTAACCGAGCTTTATTTCTAAGGTAGTCACTAACAAATAAACATCATGTTGTTTTACTGTCATATAATTGCTACAGAGGACCATCGGACGTTGTCATATAAGATACAACAATGATTTATAAAGTAATTGTGTTATAAAAATGAATTATAATACACCAAAAGAAGAGGCTTAAAGGTGGAGGGGGAAGCATGTATATAGACCAGTGACTAAAGGCAGACAAAATATTTTTCTATTTTTAATCAGTTTATTGATGTGACACATTTTGTCAGCCAAATTTTGATATGAAGAAAATAAACAATGAGTCTAAACTACAACATGCAAACAAGTTTTTTTCACTTTTGCATGAACAATTTAATTAGTTACTCAAACGCAGCATGCACATTATAAAATATAGTTTTCTGTATCGTTCACTGTGTCTGTCTTAATTCCATACGCAGGTACCAGCATGACGCCTCGATAATTAACCCACGCTGCTACTGCTCTGCTCTGCTCTGGGCCATCCTGGAGGGGAGGACACTCTGGGCGGAAAACAAACCTATACTTTAAAAACAAATGAAAATGTGAAGCCATTCATCCCTGAACTTGCCCTCTTCCAGCCGCATACCTTCACGTCCTGTCTCAAAAGGCATTCAAACATAAAGGCGGAGCCAGAAAGACGGAGCAGAGCACACAAAGGATCCCTCAGCAGCCTCTCCTTTCACACAGGCTAATATAAAACCACCAAGTTCCCTGTCTGAGAAGCGGAGAAGAAAAGAAAACATCTGCACCTCCTCACCTCAGCCCCCATTTTTGCTCTGGGGCTTTATTTACATGATCATTACAGGGTGACAGCAATATTTTCTTGCGTCTGTGCTCCTCTAGGTTTAATGATAAAGTGTAGGGTGTTTTTATGTGGCAGTTAAATTTAGCTATTTGATTGCTGCTTTTCAGAATTTGTTTTTTCAATAATTCCCAATTCCTAACTGTTTGGTTTGATGGGTTTGTTTCCGTACTGTATTCTACTATCTTAAATTGTGGTCACCAGAAGGTGGTACAGACTCTCATTACCATCATTGACTTCTTTGTTGCACCTGCCAGTAAACCGTGTCTTTTCCAAATTATTTTCTAAGTAGAACACACCTGATGAGATACAATACCTCTATATGGGTGTCTCTTTCCCTGAAAAAGACCATTTATATTTATTACTTTAATTTAATTTTAAAAAGCCTGCTGCTTAAACTGACATTAGCCGGTGCTTCGGACTGGTTTCACTTGTAATTTGTCAACTCTTCCTCCACCGGCAAAAAAAGCACTCCTCTGAGAAACAGGGATGTGTGCCTGATGATTCAGGAATTTACTTTTATTCTGCTGCAGAGCACATTATAAACTGGTCTGGTTATGTGTCTTTGAAATGCTGAATGTGAAGGTTGACAAAGAGTGTTCGGGATAGGGGGGAGCGGGGCTCCAAGGCATCCATGGGAGCTACCACAAGAAGTGGAGCCCATTCACTGTCAATAACACTCCAGAAACTCACTCACAATGTCACGGCTGGCAATGAAAGTCTTGATATTAAAAGCCGGGACAAAGAGTACTTTACATGGTCGAAATTTATGGTTGTTTTTAAAGTGCTCTCTCAGACACTGTTGTTTCTAGTAAAGTGTGGAGACCTTCTCTACTGGGGAAAAAAAAAGAAGACATGTATCAAAGTCAGACTTCTTATTCAGTTTTATTGGTAGCCTAGCCTAGCACAAAGGATATGGTAAACCATATTTCTGTATTTTCTAAATCAAGTTTTTAACTAATTATTTGACAAATTCATGAATTTTGCTGGGGCAGTTACTTAAAATGACTTGCCAGTATTCAGTACTGAATAAACTTGCTTCTTTCTTCTATTTAAGAAGGAAGTTGTTTTCATCGGCGTATCCTGAGTGAGCAGTCATTGGTTAGGGGGCGTGAAGGGCTGACGCTTGCAGGTTGGATAAATTTAGGTAGAAATATGAGGTTTGAAGTGTGGCACCGTCTCATTTTCCTTGTCTTCAATATGCATTTAATAGCAATTTTACAATATTTGTCTAGTTTTAACTGACTTGTGTTTGGCTTTGATTCTCCATTCTAATTCACCCAACAGATGTTAGACTTAAGTTATGTAGGAGGAAATGTGAAAGGAATACTCACAATAATCTGTCATAACTTTGGGAATACTGTAGCCAGGAATGAGGTCCGTTGTATTTCATATTTCATGCCTCCTACTGTGCTAATGTTTTGTGCATAAATGGGATTCAGCTGTTCAAAAAAAAAAAAAAAACAGTGTCTGCAAGATTGGCTTACTCTTGGCTACTTTTTTGGAGACCCCAGCATAAACAAATGAACTGTCCCTCCAGTATAACTTAATCAGTAAATGGCACCCTGGACTAAAGGTCCCAGATTACAAAAGCATTTCTGAGTTTCAGCTCAAATTACTGCAGAAGCTATTGTTGTAAAATACTGTCAAATAAAAACAACCATCTGCTGAACACATCTTTAGCAAAAGTTGCAACAGAATAAAAAACGATAATAATAATACTCATTCCATAAATAATGTTGTATGATGAGCCCAAAGAGCTTTTGAGTGGTAAAACTTTGCTTTCTAAACATACTTTAAGGCTATCAATGCCAAGTAAAAAGATTATTTTACACTATAACACAGAACGGGACTGATTTGGATTCAGTCCCGAAGTTTCCAATAGTACGTATACAAAAGGTAATGGTAATGTTATCACATTAGCTGCACAGCCTAGTAGTGATGCCATTGTTTTGGAAATCGAATCCGCTGAGGGTTATGTTCCTTAGATTCCAGGAGTGCATAAGTGAGCTTGTGTTCCCTTTTGTAACCAACAGAACATTTTCCGTTCTTTGCTCATGGCTGAAACGTTTTCAAGCTAGAGTTGGTGTTAGAGTGTGACATAGCTTCACACTACATCCAAAAAATGAAAGTTGTGCGTTGAGTGGAGCTGGGGGCATGGCTGAGGGCAGTGTTTCAGACATCTTAGTAGCTTGTTTGAAGTAAACATTTGTGAATACAGGCTGAGCTTGTTTTTGTGTTGATTGAATTTATTGATACGGTATCTTTTATAGTGAGGGTTCAATTTTCATCAGAAATAGACAGAAATGGCTCTGCACAATATGGGAAAGTGTGCAACTTCCAGTATTTTTCCTTAATTTTTCCAAGGTTTGAAAGTCACTCAGTAGGATTTGTTTGATTTCCGCTTTTTGGCAACTCTGTCTGCTTTAAATTAAAATAACCACCCATTTACATGTGCAAATAATAATAATAATAATAATTAATATTAGTACCTAAATATATCTGTTAGATATGTCTGTTAAATCATACAAATACTGCTGTTTCATCCATACCATTACTGCTTACATATCTGGTGTGATCCACGTCTACTCAGGTCTGTGTTTCTGTGCTTGATTAACATCACCATGCTTAATAACTTGGTTTTTACACTTGAAGACAAGTAAAGTTGTGGTCATTTTTCCTTTATCTCAGTAATATCAAAAAGCCGTACCCAGTCTGTCACTTTGTGCCATCAAGAGACTCATTAAACCACTTGGTAATTTCCTGGTTAGATCACCAATTCACAATTAAAACTCGCATATTTCAACTGAAGTAACCTTGCTGAAAACTCGGAACTTCCAGGAAACTGTTAAACATTAACCAGTCTGTTGATACTGCTCAAAGTTTTGCACTTATTAAACTTTGGCAGCTTGTTAATTAGTTTTTGAATCGGTTTTGAAATTAAAATATAGCAAGAGGATTTGTACAGAGGTGTGAGTCAAGCACTGTCTTTCACACACCAATGCTACACAGCAGAGGAGCTAATCGAGCAGCAAAGCTGAAAATGCCTCTTTAAAGGATCACAGCTCAAAACATGTCCTACTGGATTAGTTTGCAGGGGAAGTGCGGATTAATAATTGTTTCTTTTACTATGGCTGTGTTCACTCATTTATTACTCCCTCTTTCTATGCAGTTCTATGTAGAGGACTAATTAAATGAAAAACACTTTAAACACTACTGGGATCATTTTCTCTGTGCTTTTAATTACATTATTGCTGTAATAAATGTAATTCATTGTTATCAGAATGCCCTATAAACTCCCTGAGAAGCCTTCAGTTAACAGAAAATAGTGCAGCCAAAGCACTGACTGGAAAGAGAGAGTAGATTTCTCCTATATTGGCATCTCTTCAGCTTTCAGGCACCAACCAGCTCTCAGTTTGGATTCAGGAGACAGACACCATCTCTGCTTTTAAGATTAGGCTTAAAACTTTTTGATAAAGCATATAGTTCCTCAGTTATGCTGTATAAGGTCTAAGTCACTGAAGGCTGCCCATGATGCACTGAGTGTTTCTACATCTGTGTGTTTATACACCTCTCTTCATTTAATCAATAGTCATTAAATGCAGGGATATAATTATTAATCTCTGACTTTCTTTGATAGCGTGTCAACGTCTCGCCTTCCTCTCCTCACACCCAAAGTGCATGCTCATAGGGCTGCATTTGCACAGATTCGTCTTCATATATATATATATATATATGTATGTATATTATACGTGGATCCTGTTGCTGTGACAACTTCAACAGTCTGACCAATTGAACAAGCTAACTGGAAACTCTGTATACTCCCTGAAAACAAAAGTGTCTCAGATGGAAAAGCTACAGGAAATCAAACAAACAAACATGCAGCTCTCTGCGGGTAAAGTCACACAGCCCAGATTATAAGTACCTTTAGTTACAGCCTGTCAAAGCTATTGGTCTCCTCCCCTTGACCCAGACCCTCCCCTGGCCTTGCTGCTGGGACAAAGCCCCTGCTGTGTAGGCCTGCTTTGGGGAGTAAGCCTGAGACAACCCTTAGCCATTTCCTTCGTGGCTACGATTTAGGCCGTTCGGGCAAGCTGAGGTTAGTAGGGAAGTGGGGGGGATGGGTGTTTGTTGCGTTGGGCTGAATGACAGATAGGGTGTGTGTGGGAACCGTGCCCTGGCCTGCCTGTCTACCTTTGAAAAGGGCCAGCACAGTGCAAATTTGCAATTCAGATCTCACCCTTGCAGGCTTACGTTGGGAACGGCGCATCAATGGCTGGCACAAAGCAGGCCACCGCTGATGGCAAATGTCATTCCCATTTTGATTCTTGACCCCCTTTTTTTTCCAAACCTGGCCAAAAAAAAAAAAAAAGAAAACTTCCCACCTCACCCCCTTTTTGTGCTCTTCATTTGCAACCAGTGCTCTGTTTCTGGATTGCCACATTAGACTCCAACAAGAAAGAAAAGAAAACAAAGTTCAGAGCTCCCATTCACATCGGGGGCAGTAATTGTCATTCATATTGAGATGGTGTGAAATACGTCAAGATAAGAATGAGAGAAAAGAAGCATTGGAAATTCCCTCCTCTGTTCGATGAGAAGCAAGTGTTGTTAACTATCGCGGTCATTATCGTTACACTCTAATTTGTCACTAAGCCATTTAACTCCAGCAGCTAAATAAATAGATAAATAACAAAGCCGCGGCTGGCATTGCTGCAACTGGTGGCCGTGGCACTGAGGGCAAAGAAAGGAGCTTTTCACATAATTTGTCTGCTAAAATGCGAATAAGGACAAACTGAAAATGAAGGAAAGGCTCAGTGTTCATCCTCCATGGAATTTCAAATCCTTCCAGGTTCTCAGAGATGCAAAGAAATAGATGAATAATTTTTTTTTTTTTTAAATGTTGCGTCTTCCAGCTTGGACTTCAGAAAACTCAAAATTTAAATTTTATCAATTACACTGAAGAATATGAAATTCTGGTCTTAAATCCTCTTAGCAGTTCTACAGACCAGCATCATTGTAGTTTTTATTTTCTGTGCAGTACAAATCTTGTTATAGGATTAATAAAAGCTAGCAATAAATAACATAGAAGGGGTCTGACAGAGACAGATGCGGCGTGTCGCTGCTGTTTCTTGTCATTTCAAAACTATTAGTCCAAATTCTGGGAATAGAAGTCATTCAGTACATGCTGACATACCCTGACATCACTCTTTGCTATGCGTACCGATTGTTTTGATTCTGTAATGTTATACTGTATATTTTATATCTAAATTGGACCTAACTCAAACTATTTATTTGCATAGTTATAATAAGGTCTCTGTCAACATTTTTGTCTATGTTTCTCCAGATCAGTTTAATTTAAATGTCCCAGAGTCTGAGTTTTCCCAAGGATCTATTACAGTGAATGGCTGGAGCCCAGTTTGTTTTCATTTCAAAATCAGGATAAACTCCTCACGGAGACTCTGCTATATAGCAGTCTGTCTCCTTTATTCGTGCAGTGAAACGAGGAATTTGCTTTTTGGTGTATTCCTCTGAGACACATTTCCGTATGTAGAGGGTCGGCTGAGATCCTCTCCAGACTGTGGGATCCAACTGACAATACCAGTTTGTCTGATCTGAATCCGAAACTTTTAAACTCCCCCAGTTTGTATGCTGACATATGAAAAGTGATGCTTGATGTCAATATTCAAAATAAATTTCATCTCTGATGGGCTATGTGATTAATACTGGTAATATCTTACAGTCTGCCCATTAAATAGGAGGATTTTTATCATTTTTATAATTTAAAATGACCAAGTGTTTAGCAGCATAAACTTGTCTGATCACCTTTAGGTCAAGAAAATATTCGATACTTTTCAAGAGGCAATTTTTTTTTTAGAAAAAGCATTATTATAACTTTTGACTTAGTTTTAATGAGCTGGGCCGTTTGTTACCAAGCTGAAACCAAGCTTAGTGTGTCTCATAGCTCCAAAAGACCTTTTTTCATGATTCGCTCGCAGAAATATAACGTCTCTGAACTCTGCGAGAAGGCAGAAGGATCTATTTTCACCTCTTAGAAGTGCCATCATTTGGAAGGTGGAAGTACACGCTCTAAATCGCATCCCGGTGAGCTGTGTCGCGGCTTGAATGTCACCACCGCCAACAACCCAGCATGGCTCTTCAAAACTCCCCTTGCTGCCTCCTGTTACAGGCGCTGCTCAGCACCATTTGGCTTCTGCATCATCATATTCTCTTCAAGTGTTTGTATTTGGCTCAGTTTGTCTATGTTACACTTTGGGTTCTTTGAAGCACTTAGGGAATAGATAAATATGTTTTCCCCCTCATCATTTGGCATCTTTGGCAAGAGGGAAAATATGGTAAGTATTCAGCGTGTCAATAATTTAGTAGACCCCTCACTAAGAGCTTTAGCTTAGAGCTATCATCCAGACCTGTCTTATGTTTTGATGTGAAGCTCTTTGTAATTGCGCTTAAATCACAACTTGCTGTATTCTTCTTCTTCACCGAGCAGTTGTGCCTCCTGTCAAAAGGAGTTTAGTCTTCTTTCTTTTTTTCTTTTTCCCCACTATTGAGACACTGACCTCAACTAATTTGTGACTTACAGGCTTGTCAAAAATAACTCTCAGCAACATACGACAAATGATAGGTTACCCTTTAAAAGCAACACTGCTGTATGACCTGTTTAGCTCAATTACTGCAGCATAATTCAGTAATTTCTCCTACTGCCCTCCTCCTTTGAAACCCAGCCCGCCCAGGACTGCACATACACTGACATGCATGTAATCTGGAACTTGTGCAAAGGGATCGTGTGAGTGTTTGAACATGAGGTGGAACAAATTTAAACAATGGTAAAATGGGGAGGAGGTGGAGTTGGGGTGGAGGAGTTTCTTTTTTCCTGAACATTTTTTGAAAGTTTTGGAAAGAATTAGTTCATTTTTGTTCCAATGCACAGTAAGACAAGGAGGGAGGACTTGGTCTCAAGATACTTTTTTTTTTGGAAGCAGACTGAGCTGTGCTGTCAGGCAGTCGCACGGTGTGGTTAACATAATGGACCTCGGTGACCTCTGTAATAGCCGCATCACTCCGGAGTCAGTAGGACACCAATAAAAACATCAGTCATGCACAGAAGGTCAGAACCGTGAGGAGAAACTGCAACAGGATGACTCTGTGTCAGATAGCCTGAGGAATGGTGTTAAGCAACGGGCACTGGCGTCATTGTAACCAATAGTATGGGTTCAACAGTTTTTTTAATAGTATCATTTGCATGACATGAATTGATAAAATATGTAATGTATGTGTATTATGTTCCACAAATGAAATACGAATGCCAATACATTTTTTCCATGATTATATACTTCTGAATATTTTTTACTTCAAGGTTTGTTCAAGCATCTTCACATTATGGCGCCTACAGGCAGAAAAACTGCTGTGGTGCAGGACAAGATGTGGTACCTCTGAGGTAACAGACAACATGTGGTAATCACGAACAAGCAGACTGGCAAAGAAACCAAAGACATTAGAGGTTGTCACCTGGTTACGCAGTAATTGGCTTGTAGTAATGGAATTATCCAACCCGTTAAATAGAAGCTACACACCTGCCGTTTATGAACTTTTTGACAGGTTTTCATATCTGTATTCCCAGAAGGTTCAGTATTATTTGGTTTACATAGCGATAAATAGAAAGCCACCCAGATTAAGTCGGAGGCCTGTATGGATCATGTCTCCAGATGAGCATTTTGAACAAATTTTTTAACTTTTGGAGCCGTAGCCAAGTAGTTTTTGTCTCTGAATCTATCCAAGCACTACATTTAAATTGAAAACTCAAAAGCATATTAAATAAAATAAGGAAACAGCAAATCAAAGCTAGGTTTTTTTTGCTAAAAGATGGGTTTGCTGTGTGGTTTAGCTAGGATTAGAGTTAAAGTTAATGTGTTGTCTCTTTCTATAAAGTCAAAGAAATGAAAACCTCTTGGTGCAGGTCCAAGGCGCACAGCTATAGATTCATTCATCACCTTGACCTCCACATTCTTGCTTTTGGCTGAACAAAGAACTTCACACTGCTTCCTTCTCTGCCTCTAAATTTACTGTTGCCCACTAATTCAGAATAGCTGCACATAAACATAATTCTTAAGAGACAAGGTTGGAGAGGGGGCCAGTTCATGGGCACAGTTCCGCATGTGTACACGACTGGTGTGAATGGTGCGTCACAGTGTTGGCTGTGTGTGTTTGAAAGGAAACGAGGAGTACCCCAGGGCTCCTTTCTTGCCCTGGCTCAGACTTCAGGACAGAGAGGAAGGGGGGTGGCTCTCTCCAAGTCTGGAAAAACAATTCCCAGAGACCTACAAACAGCCAAAAGCAATACAGCCACAGGGAAACCTTGGCCACTTTCCAATGCTAACAATTAAAATGAGCAATGTGTTAAAAACCATGCGAGAGGTGACTAAGACTCATTAATTTATGACGATATTTTTGGCTTTAAAGAGGAGTGAGTGATAGCTTAAAAATACACAGAACAATTCAGTCACAAAACAGAAACGGGGTCCTGAAGAGGTAACATGTTGTTAAAAACAAAATAACTTTACACTTCTCTGCTTGATTACCTTTATGAAATATAATTAAAACAACTCATCCATCTTGTTAAACATATATTTGATTATCAAAGCCACACAATGATACTCTCAGAAGAAGTTGAATATTTATTGACTCAGCAAAGCGGATTATGGGGTGTGTAGCTGTAATACGTGCAGCAAAAGAAGTGGACCCGATGATGTCATAAAGCAATCCCCATGCATGATGACATTTAAAGAAAATGGTAAGGATGGACCTACACAAATAATATTGTGTATTTCCAAAACACAATTAAAAATAACTATACTGGCATATGTGGATAACACGTTCCTCTGTGTGAGTAGCGTTCTGCATATCAACCCTTTGCCTTGATATGCACGTGCTTTGCAATATTTCTTTCTGCAGCAGTTGCTGTTTATGTGAATCAGCTTCAAGTGACTGACACGCAGTGTCATTTAGGAAACAAAAAGGAACCATCAAATCGCTCTAAGAAAGATCTGAAGCTAAGCAGGGTTTCAAAATGATTTATTTTTTCGGGTCAGAAATTAGTCGACTGTTTAAATAAACCGCTTTGTAAAGTATGATTATTTATTTTAAGTCTAAATTCTTTGTTAACCATGCCTTTCTTTTTCTCCTGTTACAAATTGTACTTATTCCTAAGTTGCTTCTCTTTATGTTTCAATGGTCTGCTTGAATGTTTCATTAAATTACTCAAAAGCAACATTATGTGTAACAGCACAATTTCTGGATAATTCTAAATAGGCTGGTTTAATGTCAGAATGAATGCACCCCGAGTCACCTTGGTGAGGCAGTCTTGTCTCATGAAAAACAAAAACTGCCTGCTCGGTGACAGACGTGTAGAAAAATTGGCTGAAAACAAAAGCGTTGTCAGTCACCGGATTCGAAAGTGACTTTATGTGCCAAATCAAACCAACACGCTACAAAAGTCTCGCTTTAACATGTGGCAGGGTTTTTTTTTTTTAAAGGTGTCTCTGAACCCGTGTTTCACAGGACGAAGAGGAGACAACATTTAAAACTACTTTAAAAATATTTGTTTGTTTGTTTTGGTGCTTTTGGGTAACCTTGGTGATATGTTTACCGCTGCTTTATCTGAGAAGAAGCAGGGAACCAGTGCAGAAACATTACATTACATTGTTTAATTATATATTCTTAATGGAATAAATACAAATCTTATACTATTGTGTTAAGTATTGCGTTCTGTTCAATCTCACTTATAGGGGGGAAATGTCATGAGCAGGAAAACATACTAGAGACCTTTTGCAAATATTTGAAATGGCGCACACTAAATAATTTGTGTGAGTAACCTGTAGAGAAGTAAACTGTTGTTGTACTAAAGCTTCCTGTTTTGCTGAATCTCACAGTGAGGCACACGCATGCACATCTACACATTTTATTTTGTGTCCACAACGTCTGTCTTGCTCCCTCGACAAGCAGTAGTCCAACCAGACACGCTATAAAATATGTATGTGATATGTCAAAAACAAATAGAAAAAGAAAAAAAAAATCCTCCAGCAGCTCAGCTGTTCATTTATTAAACATGGCTGCTCCATGCATCTTCGCTTTGCTTGTATTACTTACTACCTGTACCTACTGCACTCGCTCTGCAGACACATCACTCTGCCACACAGAAATAAGTACACTGTAGCTGGTTTGCCCTGCAAGGTGTACAAGGCAGCAACGCAACGCCCATGTAAAGTGTTCATTAAGTGTCAGATATTGCCATTTGTCCAACCTGCCAGCAGCTCAGAGCTGCACAGCGAGATGTCCTTTGGTATCAGTGCCTCGTTACACCAGCTGCTGCAAATAACGTTCACAAGACAAAGTTTGTGTAGGATGGAAGAGGCTTGTAGAAGCCTGTTTTCTGGTCTTTGATTTGTTTTCAGCTGGTTAATATTGCTTTCGTAGACTGTTTTGATTAGCTTCGGACATCAGGTCAGGTTAGTTTAGGTTAGGTTTAGGAAAAGATGAGGGTTTAGTTTAAAACGTGCCCATTCACACTGGTGAACTTCAACATTGAAACATGAAATGCTCCCCACCAAGAGGCCCCCACAATGTAATCACTGTAATCACATTACATTTTTCAGTAACATAGTTATGTATTACTGTACTAAATTCAGTAATGACATTACAGTTATAATATACCTTTACTAGCATGACACGGATGCTTCCATTTCCTCGACCCCAGATGTATAGAAAGGGGAAAAAATCGAGAGATTGAGCTGATTTTAGTTTTTTTGCAGGAGTCGCTGTGGCATTCATTGTGCACTTCGTGCTGGTTTTAATAGGATGGGTATTTGCCTATAGGTTTATATTGTTAAATGTCAATTATGAGACTATTAGATTATAAAGATTATAAGTGCGCTTCAGGTCATTTACAGAGAAAGCAATGTAACGACTAGTGTAACAAATTATTTTCTCGTGGACGTAATTAAGTAACGTACTACATTACTTTTAAGTGTTCTGTGTAAAGTCTAACGCAATGCATTTTTGAGTAATGACCCCAACACAGATCACCACAAAGAGTGGAAATGCTTCTAATGCTGTTTGAGCCCAGGCTCGGTATGACACCCTCCCATATCCACATTTGATTTGATGTAAGTGCTTTAATGCTGTTTCTACTACATGAAAAGAGGACATGCATAAATATTGTTTCCCACTGATTCAAGCCAACACGCTGCTGAATACACCTTAACTTTTGGATATCAAACCTCTCATCTCACTCCCAGCCAAGTAGAAAATAAACATGTTCCCTTGTCATACAGATTACCTTCTGTGACACCAAAAACCTGTGCAGTTATACAGAGGTTTGACAACTTCTCGAAAGATCTGAGGTGTAAGCCGTGGGAACAGTAACAGCTGTAACGGACAAGGAAAAGAGCTTGACCTGCCGAGGCTCTGACCTCATAGCACCAACACTTCAGAAGTAACAAGTCAGCTCAAGGAAGTGTTGCACAGAGCTGCAATGAGTGTAGAGCAACAAAAATAAATACACACACATTCGCATGCACTCGCAGATATGGCAGATTTGTCCAGTATGACAAAAGTCAAGCACACTCCCTGCAGCTCTGTGTCATTAGACTTAGTCAAATTAGAAAACAATAGCAACTGAAAAAATAGCCCCACATCTATTCCTCTGTTATGGTGGATTATAGCCCCTGAAAATTATGTAATATAGTAAAACACAAGTCAGGAAGATTGTCTATCAGTTAAGCAGCGCATCACTAAACGCCTTCCCCTTTGTGCATCTGTTTGTAGTTGGGATGTGGATATAATTAATACAATTAATTAATACATTTTTTTTTTAAATACATTTTTTAAAAAGATGGCAACAGTCTACAAGTGAGTAAACGTATCAACGGTTCTTGTAGCAGATGAGCTCACAGTTTTGTGAAAATCGTGGCTCTTTTTCAAAGGCCACACCTTCAATTTAAATAAATATTTTTAAGACATACCTGCAGATTTGATCAAGGCCAAGTACAAAGACTGATAAGAATAATTCCAAGGCATAGCTGTCTGTGTTTATAGCTTTTTCTTAACAGGGAAATGAAAGGAGAGATGAGACACCATTCAGACAAGAACAGAAGAGTTGACACAGTTTGTCAAAGTTTAAAGGGAGTCCTTGCCACATAAAGACCAACTCTTAAAACTGAGCAAAGCAGTTATATACAATCTAGCATGCAGCGTGACTTGCTTCGACAATGTAACTGTACCAATTTTTTCATTTTTTATGTATTTTTGTCCTTGTGGTTTTATTGCTGCTGTTAACAAAGTTAAGTGACAATTCAGAATCATGTGATTTTTTTTTTATTTTGTTAACAAACACAGCTGGAAACCTTTGGTAGGGCACAATGATTTACATTTTACTTTAATAAACCTGAAAATGAAGCAGTTACTGGATTTAAAAAATGTAAAGCTTCCAGGCTGGGCCTAGTGCCAAATGTTTTATGATCCCAAATAACACCTAAGGAGAGAGTTATGAGAGAATGTATTCGTTTGTTTGCTGCTTATATTACAATCAGCTGGTGGATGGACTTATCTCACTCACAGACAAAGCGGCAAACACACAACATCTTTCACTGTTTTTTTCTCTTCATTTAAAAATTCAACATCGCATCTTCTAGTTGAATCAGCCTTTGACTTAAGCAAAGTGAGCAAAGTTAGACAATTAACATGTTTGTCAGAATTTTAGATGGTCATCAAGGAAAGTGTGTGTTTTTCTCCCTTATACATTCATCCTGCTTTGAGAAACTGACCATTTTGTATCAAATGTTTGACCAAAAAACTCGAACTGAGAAATATTTCAATCCAAACCAGACAGGTGTTACATGTGACTTACAACTCGGAGCTGCAAGTGTTGCATCATTTTGTGAATGTTATGATTTATACAAGTGGGACAGAAGACAAATCTTTTTTTTTTTCTTTTTTTCTTTTGCTATGTTAGGTTAATATCAGCACATGAACCTCCTGGAAAATTAACTTGAGGTTTGTGTGATTGCTTTAGTGAATAAATTTTGCACATTTCATTGTTAGCCTGCAAGTGTGTCCATGCGTGTGGTCAGCCAGATTGTAGGACAGGAACTTTGAATCTTAGAGGAGTGCAGTGTAGCTAGAAAATAAAATACATGTCTTTGCATGCAGTGTGCTTGCCTTCTTTCTTGTTTGACCCATTTAACATGCTGCAATTGATAAATTACAGTTTACTAATTCCTACGACAACAGCAATCACAACAAAATTTTAATTAAATTACAATAAAATTAACAGTGTTTTAGCAAACCTTCATAATTTCAGAAAACTGAAAACATACATAAATTTAAAATGAACAAAGAAACATCTTTATTTTTGTAGCTGAGAGAGAGAAATATTCATCAGTAATAGATTTTTTTATTTTTTTTTTTTGCAAAGCACACTAAACATATGCTTTAAATGTCAAAAGAAAGCCTTAACATCACTCACTGACCTTTAAGATGTGAAGAAAAACTAGGGTCAAAGGTCACAAGTAGCAGAAGTCCAGTCGTAATCCTTTAATGAACATACACAGTTGATGACAGACATATACATCACCCAAATCCTCACATCTGTGTGAGTGAGACAGATATATTGTGTAAATGAGGGCCAATCAGTCCTTTAATAAGACAAAAAATGTGCTTTTGTTTCTATTGGTGCAAAATTTCAAATGCACATTTTTTTTTATAATTATATATTTTCCCAAACAGTTTTAATGCACTGTGATTTTACACCATGACTAAAGGGTACACATTAATTTCATAAAGGAAAAATATAATGTGAAAGTTGAACTTGATGAGCTAGAACTCACTGTATGAGTCTGAGAGGGATCCCACACTGAGCTCTGTTTAACACCCTGAAATTAAAAGTTGCTGAGGTTTTCACAGAACAATTAAATTACTTACACAGGTTCAAACTGTAGAACAAGGCTATAGTAAAGTGCCACCCAGTAGAGGTATAAAAGTTGCTACTCCGTGCCAGCACAGCCCTCGAGCCTGTCTGCAGCCTCATCCATCATGATATCATGTGCAGACTGTGGATAAGACAGCTTTCGGGCAAAGCTGAGCCTGTCATCGCCATAGGGTTGGGGTCCAAGATACCCGCCGTGTGGTCCAGCTGTTTCTAGCACTCAGCGTACCCACAATGGTTTGCTTGTGTTAGGAGCAAAGTGGGATACTTTTGCTCACAACATTTAAGCCCTTCCTCGAGACCTCCGATTGCGTCAGTGGTGCACAGCTGTGCTGTAGTGAGCTGACTGTGTATGCTGCAGCACATTTGAGTAAAGCAGAGTAGACGGCTGTAGAGGTGTATATTTTTTCAGTGTTTTTATCCATTTCCCCACATTTTAGTCGGAAAATCAACACATGCATGCTTGGAGAAAAATCTTTTTCACAAAGACAGGAAAGAAGGGTAAGACAGGATAGCAGTGTTGTAGCAGTGCTTCCAGTCCCTGTGCAGCATAGTGAGATTTTTTCAATTTGTTGAATATATCTCTTTCCAAGTATTGCAACATAAATTTGTCTTTGATCATTTAGCTCAGTAGACCCCAAACATTGTTTATGCTGAAATTGGCGTGTTGTTTTAAATGCAATTTCATGATACCAGGTTATAGGAGGTTTTCCACCTAAGCTGAAGTCTCAGTTCCCAGTTTAGTTTTGCTTGTTCTTTTTGAGAAATCTGTGGTGTGTGCAAAGTTGTTAAAAGGGCAGAAACTGACTGTGGTTGGCTGATTTGTCCAGTAATTGCAAGGTTAGCAGTTTGACCCTGGTCCCTTAACAGGCTTAAGTGTCCTTGAATCCAAGTGGTTCCTCATGACAAATCAGCACCATGAGTGCATGTGTGTGTCTATGTGTGTGTGTGCACTCAATACTAAAGTGTGTATATGCAGACTAATTACAATTTGAATACATTTTGCTATTAATTTCTAAGGTTTTAAGTTACTTGGGTATATATAATTGAGTACATAGCATTTATTATACATAATCTATATTATATATAAGAAAGGAGTCTATATTTTTATTGATTTGTCAAAAGCATTTGACACTGTTGATCATTGTATTTAAAAACTTAGACTCTTCCAGTCAGGACTCTCTGAGAGAGCAGTGGCATGGTTCTCAAACTACCTCAGTAATAGGACTCAGTGCATTAAATCTGATGGTCTATGTTCTGACTTTGTTACAGTGCACAACGGAGTGCCACAGGGTTCTGTATTAGGCCCCCTTCTATTTATCATTTACATAAACAATCTTGGTCTAAATTTGCCAGATGCAAACTTGCCCTTCTATGCTGATGATACAGTTATTTACAGCTGTGGTTCAACTCTTGTCCAAGCCATTGACTCCGTGCAGAAAGCCTTTTTTGCTATCTAGCCCTCATTACTTCAGCTTAAACTTGTTCTCAATGTAGACAAAACAAAGCTCATGTTGTTTTCTAAATCAAGGAAATGGGCCAAAACAATCCCATCAGTAACCACTCTTGAAGGTAATAAAGTAGAGTTGCTTCACACCTATAAATTCCTGGGAATCTTGATGACTCGCTCACTTTCAGACCACATGTAGAGAATCTTGTGAAAAATCTGAAGTTAAAACTGAGATTTTATTTTCAAAATAAGTTGTGTTTCTCTTCAAAGAAGCGGCTTGTTGCTGCAACATTTTTACCTGTGCTGGATTATGGAGATTTTCTATGTGTGAATGCTTCTGCTCAATGTCTTTAAATGGTTGATACTGTGTATCATGCGGTCTGAGGTTCATGACTAACTGTAAATTTCCGACTCACCACTGTGAGTTATACTCTCAGGTAGGATGACCTGCTTTGGTAAGTCGGAGGAACTCTCATTTATACAGTTTTATATATAAGGCAATACTTGGGTTGCGGCCTTCTTATATATGTTCCCTGCTTGAATGAAACATGCTGGTCGGTATTCTTTTCGCCCGCATGGTTACTTGTTGCTTTCTGTTCCATTTGCCCGAATTGAATTTGGTAAAAGAGTTTTTGTCCATGTAGCTCCCTTGGCTTGGAACAAACTGCAGAACGAATGGAAAATGACTGAATTCATTAAGTGCTTTTAAATCTAAACTACGAATCCTCGAGGCAAAGTCCATAACATGCAACTGTTTATATTAGATTGGTTGTCATTGTAACTGATTTTTTATTTTTATTTGAATTTTATTGAATTTAATTTATTTTTTTTATTTATTTATTTATTTTTTTGCATGTGTGTTGTTGCTGCCTGTGTTTAATTAAGTAATTTCTGTAACTGTGAGACACTTGCTGCTGCCTATCTTGTCCAGGTCTCCCTTGAAAAAGAGGTTTTTAAACCCAATGGGATCTTCCTGGTTAAATAAAGGTTTGAACTGAAAAAAATGTATATATCACATATAAGGCAATAGCTATATACAAGAGTAATTTTGGAAAGAATGGTAATAACATATTTTTCAAAAATCATTCTGATTTAAGTCTCTATTAATGTCATCAAATAAGATAATGATTCCTATCTGTCAGTTTAAAGGAAGAAATAAATGATCCTTTGAGACTTAAGAAGTATATAAATGTAGTAACTTTAGAGAATTCAGTTACTATTTCTGTGTGTTGTGCAAACCACATGTGTTTGGGTTTTAAGGGGAGGGACTGCATTTGCAGGAAACAGGGCAGGGACATGAGTGCATCGTGTATAAAGAACGTGTATCAGAAAGCACTTAAGCACAAACCCAACGACTTCCAACATCAAAATTGAGTGTCAAGCAGGGACAATTTGATTAGCAAACCAGAGAGATACCAAAAGCTGATTTGGCTCATTTCTAAATAGGAAAAGCCAAGTTTAACACATTTCTCTTTCGTTGCAATTTGACGTTAACTTTCTGATTTCACACTCACCAATCTACTACAAGAAATGAGAATTTGCCTCCGGACACGGTGGCGAGATGAATTGGACAGATATTCCTAAGTGGATAACAAACCAACGCCATGTCTAATCAAACCTTCGCTCAGTGTAAAAATAAAAAAAACTCAAGAACCGTGACATTCCAACAAATGGGTTAATTACTTTTTAAAAAGCTGGCACTTATACGCATTTGTTTCTTTTTAACTGTGAGTCTTAAGGTTCCTGTCAAGGGTTGTTGGGGCCATAAGATTCACTCTAAATGTAAATAAGTGGCGTGTTAAATGGCTGTTAGCCACACGCTTGTTGTAGCGGGAGATAAACTGTGTAGCCTGTTCTCCAAGGGGTCGAGTCCCTAATTAACCCAAAAGTCTTTGTCATTTTCTCATTCGTTTATGGAAAAGAATTCAGTGCGGCACCACACTGAGATAAATGTGGGTTACTTAAGTCTCCTCTGCCTCTTCTTCCGCCTCCTCTCATGGCTGATTTATAACAGATACTGGTGAATATAGGTAATGCAGAGATAAAAATGCTCATTAAGAGTTGAAAGTAAAACAAAACAAGCTGATCAGAGATAAAAAAAAGTTACTTTCCTCCACTAGGAGGATATCTCAGCCTTGTATGGTGAATGATGCTACCGTATGTAGATATTTAGTAGCATTTGCTTTTATTTGTGAAACATCAGGAAACAAGGCTTGACAGAGATTGAAGGTCAAGAGATGTAGGATGGGCAAGGAGGTAAGAAGGATCGTGAAGAATCGTAAAGGAAGGAAGATGGGTATGAAAGAAAAGAGTGGATGAGCAATAACATGATTCAAATCTACAGTTTTGCAGGTATGGTGATGTACAGTTTGTGCCTTAACCTGCTGAAACACCATTCCTCAACCTGGGGGGAATAATCTAAATTGCATCAGCGAAGCAGTAGCACCATCGAAGCTGGAATTCTGATTCCAAGATAAGACAAATGGAAAGATTAATATGGTGAAGTAGATTATGTAATGCTGTGTTACTGTTCAAAACTCCGATAAGTGCATGCATTTAACCTTGAAGACATCGGAAGGCAGGAAGGACACTGCAAAGAGAGGAGACTGGTAGAAGGAAGAGATGAAGCCAGAAGTAGGAAAATGCAACATAAGTGAACAGGAAATAAACAGTAATCTCTTTAAGATAATCGTTTTGTTTTTTATTATCAGAACTCAAACTGCTCATGATGACCAGACAGTTTATGTACGATCTCAGAGAGTTAATTAAAGTCACTGTGATCATTACTCTGAATTTAAAATAATAGGAGACTTGGTTTTTTGATTTTTTGTTTCAAGATTTTATTTAATTAAATCCTCCCCTCAAGCTGTTCACAGCAGATAGCTACCCCGCCCTGTGCCTGGTTTTGCCTTTGATTTCTTCCTGTTAAAAGGGAGTTTTTCATTCCTGCTGTCGCCAAAGAACTTGCTCAAAGCGTGTCATGTGATTGCTGGGGTTCTCTCTGTTTTCTTTGTATAATTGGAGGGTCTTTACTGTAAAATATAAAGCATCTTGAGGCAACGTTTGTTTTGATTTGGTGCTGCATAAAGAACATTGAATTGAAAATGGAAAATGTAATTGGACTAAATCTCAATCTAAACAGGTTCTGTCTGAATTTCTCTGTATTTATAATTAATGCCTTAACAAGGTGTCAAGACTCCCACATACTCCCCACATACTGGAACTGTCAAAAAAAACAATACTGAAATACTATGTTATACTAAAAATGTATATCTGATTGGATACTCATTTACAACAGCGATGATACCAACAGTGCTGACTTTGCCTCCAGCTCACACAATGCTATTGCAGACAGACAGGCAGGCAGGCAGGCACACAGCTGCTTCCCTCACTAGGATTCAAACATATGAACAGTTACTGACTATCAACACTGACATTTTATGGGGAATTTCAAGAGGTCAATAAAGGTCCTGTTTTAACAACACTGATCTGCTAAACAGTTATGATACATGTTAAGCTGGCCAGTGCAGATATTACTTCTTTTCAAGCTCTTTAGACTACTTTAGCTATTTAACCATTAGCAATTACCCAATGGCCACATTAGCCATCTGTTAAGTTATCATTAAGGTAGCAGGCTGTGGCTGTGGCTAGTAATAAAACAATGCACTATAACCAAGGCAGCAAGCATTATCAGTCCTGCCGGCGTTAAAATACAGTGTTCGTTTAATAGCGTAACACAGTGAGAAAAGTCTACTAGCCAGACACCTGCCTGAATAACTCTATTTGATCAGCAATGAAAATATGGTACAACAGAAGCACAGCACACCACAGACAACCTAGAAAAAATTGTCTTTTATGTAATACGTAGAATAATGTTTTACCTATATTTTGCATTTTATGTATATTTATGCTTTTGTTTCTTTTTGTCACTGCATCAGACAGCTTAAAAATAGTGTTACATTAATAATAGTGTTGCGTGTGTTTTTCTTCTTGTATCAGCAATGTATTTGTGGTGGGCGTGGTTTGCGGTGCGGTGCGGACGCACCTGCACGGCATCTGCAATCACGCCCGTCTGTTAAAACACGGGGACTCAGGGGTTGGGGTGTGTGGTGGTGAGAAGTGTGCAATAAAGATGCTGCCAATTGAAGCTCCGTGGTCCCGCCGTGCCTTATTCTCGCCACAGTATTGAATTTGAAATCCTAGTATCATGACAACCCTATCACATGAATCTTTTTCTTTCTCACTTCAAACTGCATAAAAATACCATTGAAGCCTGTTCAAAACACAGCATTACCCTAACGCAGCCATCATGACCAGTCAGGAGTACTGACACTCTGATATCACGGGTCAAAAAGTCTATTTCCTGGTTGCAAAAACATTTTCCAAAAGCTGTGCGTGCAGTGACCTAAAATGTCTTCTTGTGCACTAAAGGCTAAATGTGCCAAATGCGCAGAAATAGTTTCATTTTGAAAACATTTCCATGTACACGTCTACGAGCCCGCCGTAAATACGGTATTGCATGTGATAACAGAACAAAGGTGTGTGTAGGAGTACATCACGAGGAGCTGTGCAGCAGCAATGCTGTCGCTTCTTCTTTCTCTCACAGACACACACATACACAGTCACACTTGCGTGCGATGAGCCCTTTGGTGGACTTTCCTCTCAGCGGGGTTTCACTCTCCCTCAGCACTGAGCCGACACGCGCTGCACAGCGCTGACAGCAACACACTGATGTCTGTGTCACGGCTTCCCTCCCGCCTTTTGCTTCATTTTGACTGCTGCAGACTTCCTAAATGCTCCAGGTCTTTACCACTATGCATACTTGTGTGATTTTCATTTGGTTTATGTTTCTGTGTACGATTCTGCAATGCTGACAAGGGTTGGGACAGTGCAAAAAAGTAGAATATTTTAGGACATTATTGTCTAGTTATCACTTACCGAATACACCATATTAAAACAGCACAATACGTTCAATATGCAAATGAACTTGGCCAACTAATTAAAACACTGATTTTTTTAATGCACTTCCAAAAACTATTATTTTGGAAGATCTCTAACAAACAGTTTGTTATTTTCAGTCCATCAAAATGAACTGAAAATAACCAAATCCACAATACAGGTCACATCTTGTAATGTCTGTTTATCTGATAAGCACTGCATCCCTCAGTAGTGACTAAAATGAATGGAAGCTACAATCACCCAGCTTCAGACAGACTGAAAGGAAATTAATCGGTCAGGATTAAAATCATAAGATTTGCTTCTGTTAAGGCAATAAATGAGATTAGATCAGTTTATTTAAAGGGTATGGTTATCTGTGGGTATCTAGTATTCTTGAACCTCTTGGTTTTATGTGTATTTGATTTCACTTGAATAAATAAGCAAAGCAAAGGAAAGGGATTTGTTGCGAAGATTTTTTTAACCCAATCTCCCTGAAATAAGTGTTTAAAACTTCTTTCTGCTCTAATTGATTTTTTAAGAGTTGTTTTCATCTTACAAAGTGCAGGAGTTTGTGTGAGAATACAAGAGACTTAAAGTTATATTTATTTTGGAAATCTTATTTAAATATGACATGGCACTGATACACATGGCATACATTTAGGAATTCGTAGAAAGACACATTGTATGTCTCTTTAGGCTACATATGACTTTTCAGTCAGAGTAAGCAAACATAAGCAGACAGAAAGATAGGCCCTCAGGTGTTCATACATCCAGACTTCCAGGTGGATGTGATTTTAACATCTGTTTAAATAAGGATATCCACCACTAGAGACTGGGATTTCACGCTCAGCTGCTTTAAATCCTTTTAAAGATGCTGCAGCTCCTGCTAGCCTCCCCACAGAGATAGCGTGGCTTTAGCGGCAGCAGCGAGGTCGTTTCTCTGTTCTGACAGGACAAACGCAAAGCAGCCAGTGGCTCATTAGACAGCAGTGCCCCGAGGGCTCAGCTCCACTTCTCCAACAGAATGAGGAAAAAAACGAGGAAAGACACTTAACCACATGTGGACTCGGTCCCTGAAGTGTGCATGAGAGACAGAAAGGGAGACAAATTATGGTACAGTGAAGAATACAGTGAGAGGGTGACAGAAATAGAGATGTGGTTTAGCAGGGATGACAAACATCAGCTTCGCTCTCTGAGGAGAATGTGTTCCCTACCAAACCCTCCCAATAATCTTCTTGAACAGGACAGAGCAAGACTGTGTACCTTACTAATAAAATGTGTGTGTGTATTTGTGCTGTGAATGCAAAATCTATCAGTGATGGAATGTGAAAGTGTTATGTTTATGTTTCCTCTATGTGGGTGAATATAAGGCATATAGGTCTCTACATTATGTATGCGATGTGTATTTCTTTTTTCTATTAGTACTTCATGTTTATTCCCAACATGCTAACCTACCAGTGTTCAACAGCGGGTATTCTAGGGTGTGTGGGCAAGTGCCATTACACCTTCCAAAAGGATTATAGATTTTTTTATGGTTATTTTTTGGCATTGTTGCCTTTGATAGTGGAGATTTGACAGGAAAGCAGAGGAAGATGCGCAGCCAGAAGGTACAGGTCAGACTTGAACCCAGGCAGCTACATTTCAACAACGTGAGCTAAACTGGTACGCAGCAGAATAAAAGCTTAGTAAAAGCTGTAAAACTTGACAAACCGTCCCAATATTAGTCTTGCACAATGAAAAAAAAAGATGGTTGCCCAGTGTAAATGTGATCTTTAAGTCTTTGCAAACATGCATATGTAAAAATGGCAGCTTGTGTATCTGTGAGACATGAGCAGCTTTTGTACAACAAAGGTGTAAACTGATGTTAAAATGTGTTCACTTGGAAATATTTATTGATGTGGTGATGGGGCTGGTTACATGTGACATGTGCTGATTGCTCCAGATTCACCACATGAAATCACCTTATCTGTCTTCTTTAAATGTACTTTTCTGTCCTAATCAACAATGGACTAATAATCCCTCTAAGCTGCATTTGTTACAGCTGTTTTCAGCACAAATGGCCAACAAGCAAAGAGCACAATTAGTCAGACAGCACAATACACACCTAAACGCACAAACACACTGCCTGTGTGTGCTAAAGGTTGCTACAAACATATACTTGTGTTTCTGATACTCATTAGATTATGTATGTTTGAGGTGTTAGAAAACTGATTACTTCGTGAAATTTATAACAAAAAGCTGTAAAAACATTTTTTATGTTGTGCTTGTTCCAATTCCGAGGCGGTCTGAATTATTCATATTCAGACAAAGACATTGAATTAACCACGCCAGAGCCGACGTAGCCTTAAGATGGAAAACCTCACAATTCAATTTAGCATCCGTCTCATAAAAGAAGCTATTCAGCCCTTGGCCAAACATATTTACGAGTTCGCAAAAGAAGCAAGGAAGCGTGAAGTTGTAAAACCTGTTTTGCTGATGCACATTTTAAACTTGCATTTGTTTAGTTTAGTAAACTGCATGATGTGTGTGGTGACCAGAGGGTCTGTGCAGGGGGGGGGGGGTTGTGTGCAGAAGAAATAGATTGCAATAGTCAGTGGCAAACAGTTAGGAAAATGGTGTCCAGAACTATCATGTCAGATGCTTTTTTCAGAATTTAAATAGTGTTATGTAAATGTGAATTCAGATTTTATATTTAGGAATATTTCTAAGTTTAAATGTGCACAGGTTGCATCATTGCAAAAACACACAAAAAATGTTTGCTGGATCAGCAACAATCAGCTGCTTGGAGCAGACACATCCATCCATGCTGTTCCTCAGTGGTGACTTTTTGGTAAAGGAAAACAGGTGAAAGTGAGAAAGTTGTATTTGTATTTTTAACACGGTGTCTTTGTCAGTCAGATCTCTCTGCAACCCTGTTCTCCCCTTAGGTCCTATGAGTAAAGCTAAACAGTGAACAACTCATTAGTTTATTCATCATAAATAAATCAAAATCTCTTCCATGGGACTCGATAAATTATGTAATGTGAGCGCATGTTTTCCAACCGCGCTCAGAAGTTACCGTTATTACTGCTGATTATTCAAACACATTTTGCCACATAAATTAGTAAATATCTAGAGATGACTAGAACTGAGAATATCTTTTGTAGTGTTTTTATTTGCAACTTAATGCGTTGATCATTCTCATGTGTGATTCGGAAATATCAGTTTTTAATGGCACCTCACAGTAAGACGGCACTGAGTCTTACTGGCTTAATGGTTGGCTTTGGAGTTTTCCTGTACCCTGGCCAAATATTCCACCTTCCTCACATGGTCCAAAGACATGTGTGAATGTGAGCGTTAATGGTTCTGTGTGTTGACATCTCTGATGGACTCAGCGTGCACCTCACCTCGTGCCCTCCGACAGCTGGGAGAAGCTCCAAACACCCACCCACTCTCTCTCCCTCGTGATGAGCAATTGCCTGTCATTTGGTGGGCTGGGTTTTTTTTAATTCATCATGCAAACCTTTCTGACTGTTGCTTCTTTGTAGGCTGAGAATTAAGAAATAAATTTTTATTGGCTTACAGTGTGAGTTAATTTTTCCTTTACTTTTTTTCCCCAGGTATGAGGAACCACAGTTTCCTGAAATTATATTAAATTATGCTGTAACTACTTTGGTTGACTTGGAACAAAACCCATAACTGAATTTTCAGGTGTTGTTGTACTTTTACATAACTAACTACAGAGTTTGCAAAGTATTATTTTCAACTTGCAAAAACAACTACAAGAGAAAGACAGCTTGATCCTTTTACTGTTCTCTGCAAATGGCTATCTGTGCTGAGGTTAGCTTGAATGACCATATTTTCTGCACTACAAGGCGCACTTAAAATCCTTTGATTTTTTCAAAAAATTTCTCTCAAAAGTGTGCCTTATAATCCAGTGTGCCTTATGTATGTATTCTGGTTGTGCTTACTGACCTTGAACCGATTTCATGTGGTACAAAAATCTGTCAAAAATGTTTTAGTACCACTTTGGTAAGCTACGAAGCCGCACCGCTTGAGGGATTGTCGGAGAATTACGGCTACCGTAGTCAGGAGCCTCGTGGAGTAATCTGGGTCCAAAACTCCGCTTCAGGTTACAAAGTCAATCTTTTATCTTTAATAAAATGATCAGCGTCGCTGATTTACCAGGTGTAACAATTAAGTTCAACATCCATGAAAACAGAATTTATTAAATTTAACGGAGTTAGAAGTTAGCAGGAAGTTAGCTCGCTAGTTTCCACCTAAACATGATATACCATGTTCTGACTGAGAGATTTCTGAAAAAAATAAAACGTACAGCTCTGCTATCACTTCCAACATAAATGAAGACAGAAAACTAAACAGCAGTGACGTTTGTAGGGTTACTAAAGTTGGACTAGCTGGTATATAATGATGTGCTACGTGATCGCTAGTGACACAGTCATGTTAGCATAACAAAAACAAAGAAGCTAGAGGATGAACGCTAACTTTTTTCCAGTCGTTAAAAATTAATGTGAAGCTTCCTGATGGTTAGGGACAAAGGCAATCACATGGCAGGATGCTGTAAACGGACCAAACTTCAATCAGGAGAACAACTGAGATAATCCATCCACAATACGAGGTTAGTCATTAATATATTGCAGCAACATGGAAATAGAGCAGCTGTGAGAGGATTCAGCATTAATGAATCAATGGTACTGAAGTGGAGGAAGCAAGAAGAATAAGTTGAGTAAATCTCCCCCTTCTTGTTGTTTCAATGTCAGCTTTTACTCTGTTTTTTATTAACGATATCTAAGTATAAGTTATGATTTGGGTAATAAATTCGAAAAGTTGTCCCAGTGCTATTTGATTGCCATTTCTTTACTTTTCGTCACTCTATTTTCTCTCTAATGTTTTTCATTTTACCTTCACCAATCCTTATCTTTATTTTTATCTCATACTATTTCTCTCCCCCTGGTAGTTCAAGGTCAGTGGCTTATCAGTGGGATTTCCCATCAACCCCATGGAGTGAGGCTCAAAGCAGGGGGCTAGTTGTCCTGATTAGCTCTCCCTGACCTTTGGCGTTACCTTTTCAGCGTTCTGCCCCTTCTCTTCTCCACTTACTCATTTCCAGTTTTCATAATTTCTTTCTCTTGTTCCTCTTCAGTTGTTCTTTCTTCACCCTGCTGTCACTTTACTATTATTGATACGTCCCTTCTCACCATTCATCCATTTTTTAAACTTGGGCTTGCAGGGGGTAGAACCAATTCCAGCTAACACAGGGCAATTGGCGAGGTACCCCCTGGACAGTCCGTCGCAGAGTAACACAGAGGGACAAATATAGAAGCTCAAATCTACAATTGGCTGTGTCTCTCTCTTTTCTTTTCTTTTTTTATCTCATTCTCTCTTTGCCATTGCAGCCCAGATTCATCCCTTCTTCTTTCTTTCATTTTCACATCCCATTCTGTTCTTCTTTGCCTCTACTCTCTTTTTCCATCTTCTCTTGCCAGAGCCATTTACTGTAATTGAATTTGATTTACACACACACACACACACACACACACCCCAGCTGAAAAAAATGAACTGCTAAAAAACCCCAGAGAGAGGAATGAGATGCTGT
>VUQR01017744.1:0-30649 GCA_015108515.1 Hemichromis elongatus | reverse complement strand
ATATGTCTCTGTTCTGTGTCTTGTGTACTGTTTGTTTGTATATGTGTCTTTCTTGCTGCTGTTACACCCAAATTTCCCCTTGTGGGACAATTAAAGGATTATTCTATTCTATTCTATATGTGTATGTATGTTTATTAAGTGCCCATTCTTACTGTCCTCTTCCCCTCTTTTTTTCTTTCTCACACTTTCTTTCTTCCTTTCTCTCTTTCCTATCCACCAGTCGTGTCTGTCCCATCTGTAACAACTGAAAATAAATAAAAATAATAATAATAACAAAGGTCAATCAAATGGACCAATACGGCAAGGCTGTGATGATCCACTTGGTAAAGTTAATCCGTTGGGCATTTTTCTTTCTTGGCCTTCAGACAGTAATTCAGATGGCTAAAGAACCAAATGGGAAAGGCAAAAAAAGTCAATTAAAATAATATGGTTGTTTGTTTGTTTTTTTGCTTGTTTGGGTTTTTTGTTTTTGTTCCTTTTCTACCCGGCTTGAGGGATAGCGTTGTGTGGTATTGGTAGGGGGTAAATTGATAAAAGCAATTACAAAATATGTTAATGTGGCATTAATTTGTATTCTGGTAAGCCAGCCTAAGCAATCATTGTGAATTCTACTGCTTGCTCTGTAACAGTACTGTGTATATCTGGGTTTTTGTTGTTGTTGCCTCAATCTAATAAAAATATCTTTGGAAAAAAAAGTTTATACCAAAACAACTGAATATTTTACAGAGTTTCAAAAACAGTTGTGAACCTCATAAACAAAGTGTTCAGCATACTTGTCCATCAAGGTCTTAAATATTTGAGTTTTAGAGACCTCATGGTATCTTATCCCCTCAGTAAAGCGTTTCTCTCTCAGACTGCTTCCTTGCTTGCGTTTTCTAGGATATTTATAAGTATAATGGGAGGCAGAGCCTTCAGCTTTCAGGCCCCTCTTCTGTTGAAAAAGCTCCCACTTTGGATTTGGGAGACTGACACCCTCTCTGATCTTAAGATTATGCTTAAAACTTTCCTTTTTGATAAACCTTATAGTTAAAACAGGATCAGGACAACCTGAGGCCTAGGCTGCTGGAAGCTTCCCATGATGCACTGAACATTTCTTCTTCATTCACCTCTCTTCACAAGCTCACTGTTTATATGACTCTGCATTTAATGCTATTATTCATCTCTAGCTCTCATTTACAGTGTTTTGTCCTGTCTCTCTACTGTAACCCCGGAGTACGTGACTGCCCCTCTCTGAGCCTGGTTCTGGGATCATCTGGTTATTGGGGTTTTCTTTCGGGTTGTAAAACACTTTAAGGGGACTGTTATTTGGTGATATATAAATAAAATTTAACTTCATTCTTTTTAGCTGGAATTTTATCATAGTATCATCATACATCAAATGCACATGTGCAGCAGTTGTATTAATAATACAACATATTATCATTATTACCACCGATGCAAGGCAGCTATAGTGTACATAGTGTAACATTACCACAGGATAAAACTTAGCATCAATAGAAACATAAGGTTATGATTTATATTTTACAAGCAAATTATTTGATTCACTTTATTAGGGCAGAAAAATACTTAATTTAATAGAGGAATCGGCGCTACCGCATCAGCACTGGACGATACTTCTGCTGGAACACAGATCTAGTTTCATTTGCGGATGAATATCAGTCAATTGCGCTTCTCCAGTATAAAATCCCCCGTTCCCCTTAGCAACTGCAGTGAGAGGGTTGGCTGTATTTTGGCAAAGTCGTGAGACACTCCTGAAATCAAACGTAAGTATGACTATGCGTTTTTAAGAGCGTTATTAGTTACATTTATGACATCAATTGCTTTCCCGCTGATCTGTGAAGCATGTTTGAAATGTTCTTTATTTATTTTTTAAACGTGCTACCGAACAGCTCTACAAAGAGTGACTGCAAAGATGTAGCTTGGTTAGCAATCGATATACCAATTCTAAAACGAATAATCTCGTTATGTTACTTTTGAACCAAGATGCTATCTTTAAACTATGCTGTAAAAACGCTGTGCTTACGTTAACTAATAAAAATGGCTACCGTTCATTAGGGTGTAACGTCAGCTGGACAAAAAAAGAGGCAAACAGTAGCTTATATTAAAATGGCGCTGGTACGCGAAACACCGGTTTCCTACCAGTATGTTAGACAACTAGTGTATGACTCAATCCTGTTTATCGCGCGTGCTGAAAGGTTAGGTTAACTAGTGGCCCAAATAATAGTGGATAAAGAAAACGTATGCATAAACCAATTTTAGTGTGCGTCTTAAGCTGTAAGAAATAATTGACCTATATTTTTACAAATACCACTTCACAGCATGTTGATCAAATATCTGTATAGACATATCGGGCATCTGAGATTATTTTTTTTGTGGGAGCCTTATGTTTCAATATTGGTAATATGGAATCTCTTATTCACAGCAGAAAACATGCAGATCTTCGTAAAGACCCTCACTGGCAAGACCATCACTCTTGAGGTTGAGCCCAGTGACACCATTGAGAACGTGAAGGCCAAAATCCAGGACAAAGAAGGCATTCCCCCTGACCAGCAGAGGCTGATCTTTGCTGGCAAGCAGCTGGAAGATGGCCGCACCCTGTCTGACTACAACATCCAGAAGGAGTCCACCCTCCACCTTGTCCTGCGTCTCAGGGGTGGCATGCAGATCTTTGTCAAGACCCTCACTGGCAAGACCATCACCCTGGAGGTTGAGCCAAGCGACACCATCGAGAACGTGAAGGCCAAAATCCAGGATAAGGAGGGCATTCCCCCTGACCAGCAGAGGCTGATCTTTGCTGGCAAGCAGCTGGAAGATGGCCGCACCCTGTCTGACTACAACATCCAGAAGGAGTCCACCCTCCACCTTGTCCTGCGTCTCAGGGGTGGCCAATAAATCATTCAATGTTTGATTTACTTTGCAACAGAAGTTAACTTGATAAAAGATTAGCTTGAATTTTAGGCTTTCCTTTATTATAAATGCATATACAGCCTTACTAAAATGCACTTGCATGATAAATCATCTTATGCTGTATATTTGACTTGTGTTCTGTTACGTTGGGGTTTGGATCGCTTAATAAAAATTTGAATAAACTCAGATTCTGTCCATGCTCTTTAATTATTAGTCTTTATTGTTTTACACCCTCTGTAGGTGGAGCGCACTTGTTTTATTCTCTTCAGACCAGTTAAGTAAAAAGTGTTCTTTACCAGGTTAACTGAAAATCCAAAACGGAAACTAATACTTTCTGTCTGGTCACACTGACAAGATGAAACTTGTCATTCAGTGTTACCTCATAATGTGGGTCCATCCTGAAGCATGAAATACCACAAGCATCCTCTAGATGTCATTGGCTTACTAGAAGTTCTCCATTCAATCCTAACTTCATTCTGGTTACATGAAGTTGCAGGGCCAAGGCTCCCGGCGTTCCAGTGAAATCCAGTCCCAGAAATTTTTACAAAACACTGTTTACTGAAATTGAGACCCTAAGGTGAGACCATGCATGGGGCGGTATAGCCTACCACTACAAATGTTTCCCCGAAGCAAACGGTAGTGGTAAAGGTGCATTAAAATGGTTATTAGGTTTTACACCTTAAAATCAGCCACTCTAAGAATGAAATACCACAAAGTTGAAGAAAAATGATATTTGCAGACACTTTTCAAAGAAGTCAGGATAGAAACAATATTTCTAGTGCAATATGTTTGATATTATACTGGAAGAGTTTATACAACATTATGTCAATTGTAAATAAAACATAATGCACTGATTGGGAAAATAATTCCAAAGACACGATAGTAAAAAAATCAATGTAAGATATTATTATTGTATTTTGAAACATATATCCATTTCCGTTGGATGTTGCAGAAACACTGGGACTAAATAAAAACCTGGCACAAAATAAAACATATAAAATGAGCCTTTCTTACAAGTTTAGTTTTTTAAGAGGTAAAGATGGCATGGGATTTAGAACCTGGGAAATGTCCTCGAACAAGAAATAAGGTTGAAAACTAAAACGAACTAGCTGTGATCTTCGGGCATGAAAAAGAATGCTGCAGTGAAACGCATTGAAGTTTTGATAGCTAATTTCAAAAAACATCTTCAGTCTTCCAATATGAGTTGAAAACTTTGCAAGGAAAGAAAAAAAAACAATAGATTAACAGCAATTTCATATAAGATGGATTGGTGAAGGTGAGGTGGAAAATTACATCCTCTGGGCAAAAGAAGAGAAGAGCATTTTAAACAATACCTTTCACAATAGTTTGGTGGGACAATTGTGCAAATAGCACGGGCAACTGAAACGTATATGAAGGAGCATTGATGCAAAATGAGGTTGTTTTACAGGCAGCAGATGCTGTCATTCAGATGACTTTGTTTTTGAGGAAAACATTTTACTTATTTCAGTAAAATGAAAACGCAAAAGGGAAACGCCCCTGTCCAAATTTTATCAGAAGTGTTTCAGGCATCAGATCAGAATGAGCATATATTTATGAAAACCAAATAGGCAGCTTACTCAACCTTTCTGCAGCATTTCTCAACAATGAATATGTTGTCTTCATACTCTTTCCAGTTATAGACTTCAAGTGCCTGTCATTTTTTTTCCTTTTCTTTTTTTTTTAATTTTTTGACTGCCCATCCATTGCAACATAAATTCTGTAAATTGTACAGGAAACAAAACAAAACACGGTGCTGTCATTTGAGCCATCGATAAATAAAAATAATATTAAATGTTTCTGCTCAGCATGTTCACCTGTCATTGTGAACAAATAAACAGAATGCGGTACAAGTGTGGAACAACACAAAACTACAAACATGGCCGAGATATCTGGTAAATAACTTTTGCTATGAAATGTGCCGTTTTCAGGAAAAAACTGCTGAAACCCAAGGGTCGCCCACCTCACATCCACGTGCATGATAGTCTCCAAACACATTTTTCTTTTTGAAAATTTCACAGTTACAAAAATAATTTGAGCATACTTGTAAACACTAATGGCGGTGTTGGAAAAGTACAACAAGTGTGCACAGGAGTGAATTATCAGCATAGGTGCTCCTACTGCTACTGCACACAGCTCATGTAAGTCAAAGTGTGTATTTAAACCAAGCAGCAACATAAACTTTCCCTGCGTCGCTCTTCTACTATGGACTGAGTTGATGTTTCGCAGCCCCTGTCTCAGTGGGTTTGCCCGCTACATGACAAGAGAAGCAGCTGTATATATCAGCTGGGGGACTGCGAGCTGCCGTCTCACTCGGCTCCACCGTGCGCGGAGGAATGGCTGGCTGGGGGGGCTTCTTCTTTTCTCTTCTCAACTACAAAACGGAGAAATATGTCATTGCAGAAAACAGAAGAATCGGAATATTGTTTCGGCTCTATCAGCTGGCAGTGCTGGGATACATTATTGGGTGAGGTGAACTGCATGCCCCCCCAACTCGCGTGTTTCCTTTATGGAATAATAAAAGGGAGAGTGACTAACACAGTTAAAAATAGTGGAGCTTGTGGAAAGGTTTTACTTTGTGTTAAAGTGGTAGCGCAGCATGGGCCTTTCCTACTAATACTCCCATGTGGGTTATCTGGCTAATAAAGTGAGGACAAACTAGGGTGACATTTTTAAGAGGCTGCATGGGGTGGTTATAAAATCAAGCCTGCTATTAACAGTGGATTTGTTGTTCAATATTCTTAAATTTGTGGTATTTTCAAGCGTTTTACCCCTTATTCATATGCAAGATATTTCTAAAACACTTTAATAATCCAAATTAAAGTAACAGAACTCTGCAATGTAGACTACAGGACTACACTGAACACGTGATGAAGTTGTGCTGAATGTCCCAGGTGGGTGTTTGTGGTGAAGAAGGGGTACCAGGAGAAAGAAGAGGCCATCCAGAGTTCAGTCATCACCAAGCTTAAAGGCGTCACTCTGACCAACACTTCTGAGACGGGGCCTTACCTGTGGAGTGCCGAGGACTATGTCATCCCCCCAAACGTGAGTCTATCTTTTAGTTGGTAGGATAGCAACACTGATGTCGGAGCACTCGCTAATTACGCTCCTGCCAAGACATATTACGAGGCTATCGAATGTTTGTGCTGCCTTGTATCATTAGTCTCTATATCTGTCTAGGCGGATTTAACAATATTGAGCTTCTTGGGGGCACTAATTTGTTTAACCTTTTGCTTCTTCATCTCACTGCCAGGACTTAATTTTATTTTGCAGGGGGAGCAGGTGTTCTTTGTAGTAACAAATTACATAGAGACCCCCAATCAGAGGCTGGGATTCTGTGCTGAGGTGCGTATTGGGAGGACATTAGCATTTTCTGAAAGCAGAAAAGTCATAGAAAAAAAGAATAAAAACATTATTTTATCGTGCCTCTAACAGAGTTCCAAGGTGCCAGATGGAAGATGTGAAAGTGATGATGACTGCATTGAGGGGGAGCCTGTAACAGCAGGTCATGGTGAGGGGCGTTCACTTCACTGTAGTCATGTAAAAATCTTGTTTGTTTGAATTTATCCACGCTTTGTCCATTTTCTGATTTATGATCTGTATTATGAAACAAAATATTGTCCTGATATTGCCACTCTTTAGTGTTCTTTATTTCATTATGTCTCTCTGTGTCTTTTCATTTTGGAAATTCTTGTTCAGCTCCACTACACAGTCTGCCAACTCTTTGCTCTCTCTGTTAGGAATCAAGACTGGCTTGTGTTTAAACAGCACCGGGACCTGTGAGATTCATGCCTGGTGTCCCGTTGAATACAACAAGAGACCCACGTGAGCATTCATCATCCCTCACAGAACTTTGGAAATTTGCCATTTTGATCTGCTGCTGCATTAACACTCACTCTGATCCCTCACACAGACCCAGATATTTCACAGGTTCTATTTATTACTGGCATAGCCTGTCGCCTCACTTTTCTTTTTCACACAGCTGCCTGTCTCTTTCATTTCCAGAGAGCCCTTACTGAGTGAAGCAGAAAACTTCACCATCTACATCAAGAATTTCATCAGGTTCCCCAAGTTTGAGTTCTCCAAGTAAGTAGCTATAAGTGGATGCTGATTGTTGGTGTGCCTGTGGCTTCCAGGGATTGGGGCATAGAGTGACCTGGGGGGATATGCACGCTCCAGTGGCTGCTTTAAATAGCTTTAGGGTGCAGAAAGCCTTCTATTTATACCATTCTGTGCATTGCACTCAGTGAGACAGTGAAACAGTCATCTGAGACGTCCTTGACAGCAAGCCTTACCCTGGACAGGTGTCTGTTTAGAATGGGCTAGCCCAGTGAGCTACCCTCTCTGCTGTTCCCTGCACGAGTCCTGCAATAATGCACAGAGACGCCCCAGCCACAGCTAATTCATCTGTCAAGATCTTACTATGATTACGGATACATCACTTATGTTCCCCCAGTAATCTTTGCATGCCTGTGATTATTGAGGTAATGCTTTCATCTGAATGGAAGTAACTTGAAATGGTCGGCAGCACTACACATCTGACACTGTCCTGTATCCAGTTACATTTTTTTTTTTTTGCTTGCAGCTAGAGGTTGTAATGCTTTGGTTTGACTGACATACACATGCTGCATACGCCACTTTTGTAGTGTACACTGAGGAAAGCTTAGTCCAGACAGTGAAACTATGAAGCGAGTACACAGTGTTAAACAGATGCAAGGTTAAGGCAAAGTCGAAGTGGTATGAAATCATAAATGTTGTAAACATTTGTAATCATATAATAAAGGAAGACAAACCTGAGATTCTTCCTTATTTCTAGCAAAACTCTTGCACTGAATGTGTTTACATCTATGTGCTAAAAGTAAGATTTTTGAGTTGTTTCCATTCACTGAAGCAGACTTGACCAAGTTGATTTGGAGGACACCTATTGCATCATAACTTAAGCGAAAGTGTCACAAGTCAGACTGTTATTCTTAGCAACAAGGAGCTTTGATTGGATCATTGTGAGTCTGAAGGCCGGGCAGAGCTCCAAAATGCCGGATAATGAATGCAAAGCACGAACAGAGTGTCCAAAAGTGGCCATAGAGGATCAATACACTGCAGGGAAAAAACAAAACAAAAACAAACAAATAAAAAGACATCAATAAAAACCAAGTGACTTCAGTCAGCATAAGTCATATCTAAAGAAAATCTAGATAATGGAAAAAAAAGTCCTATTTACTGAGAGGATCACCCAGTGCTATGGCAGTAACAGAGTAATGGGCACAAGAAAACGAACAGGTGGAAGAGTGATAAAAAGAAAATTGAACCAAAACAGACATAAAAAATCCAGGTCGTGGCACTCTCAGTAGTTTATACTATAAAAGACTTTCTTTAGTGGGCAACCAACATTAAAAATACACCTACACGCATCAGCTTACACTTTCTTCAGGATGTGAAGTCTTGGGTTGTCTTTCTACCCTTGAACATGGATTTCTACAATGAAGGACATTAATGCTCCCCAAGTAACCCCGCCCTGACAGCCCCAAACTGTCATTAGAGCAAAAGGAAGAAATACCAAAGACTAATATATATTCTAAAATGTATATTTTTAGAGACTAAAATTTTCAGTCAAACTGTCAATATTATCCTTAAAACTGAAGTATTGCAACTGGTGGTCAGATTCTGATGTTGCACATTCAAGTAATCCATCCATCCCAGTTTTCTTAAACACTTATCCAACTAACTGCTAACTAGCTGCACACATCTATGGCTGCGGCCACTAGGAATAACCATATAACCAAACATGCATGCCTTTGTTCTGTAAAAAGAAAACCCAAACAGGCGCATGGAAAACATCTAACCTCCACAGAAAGAGCACAGCGGGTTCAGGCATGGATATTTTTCGCTGCCGTCAGCAAAAACCTGATAACTCAAACTTTCATCTTTTCACTTAAGTAAAATGTTTGTGCCATTTTATTGAGTTTCTGATATCATTTCCCTCACATCTGCTGTTTGTTACTTTTAGAGCCAATGTCCTTGAAACCTCTGATGACAGCTACCTGAAAAGATGTTTCTATGACAAAGAGAAGCATCCTTACTGCCCCATCTTTCGCCTCAGAGATCTCGTCGGCAACACTGGACATGACTTCCAGGAAATGGCCGTTAAGGTACAAAGTCAATCAACAGCACTCAGAGAGAGCAAATCCCCCCAAAGGGCCAAAGCTATTCTGAAACTTCACGCTGATGTCAGCATTGTTTATATGGAAATCTAATGGAATATATTAGTGTAGCATAACAATCATTTTGTGTTGCTTTGAAGTCATCAAATGTTGTATTGAAAAAAATAGCTAAAAAAAAAGAAGAAAGTTCTTATATCCCCCAGTGACTAATACAGTATATTGGTTTAAATTTTGGAGATGATCCTAATTCCTGTGACCCTGACTTTTGACCTATGACCTTTGAAGCATTACATACTAAAATAGTGTATTTTATTGTCTTTATCCATATTACTGGAGCAGCACTAGCTGGAATCTTTGTCTTCTATAAGTTGTAAAGCTTAAGACATATTCATGTGATTTTGCAAAGCTTTACAGCATCATTGTGACTTTGTGCCACATATTGAAAAAATAAAAAGTGTGTGGTACAGCTCTCTGCATGCCCTTTCATGTGATACATTATTCATTATGGCTGGAGTTTTTTTTTTAAGGTGAACAATGAAGGTCAAGGTCAAATGCTAGGTACTCATGTCCCACAGGGTGCAGTATATTGTTGTGAAGCTTGAAGATGAGCCCTGAAAAATTTTAACTGATTTTTACATTTGGTGTGACTTTGACTCTGACTTTAACCTGATTTTCACCCAACTTGAATCAGCTCCAGCTGTTATTGCTATCTAACATCCCATGAAATTTGAAAACAATATCTTTACAAACTCTGAACACTAAACAGCTAACAAACACACAGACAGACAAACAAACAGAGCTAATTCCATGCTCCCTTCCTCTGTGGGGAGAAAAATGTGCCAATTAAGAGTATGTGTAGGAGGGAATTTGTTTCCTGACATCCTCACAGTCATTTGCTAACAAACTCTAATGGAAATCTGGCACTGATTGCAGTAACAAATGTATCTATTAAGATAAAACATTTTGAATGTGATTAGAAACAAAGCATGTCCCAGTAGCTCGCCATCACTTGTTTTTACATTTCTTGAGCAGTTTATGTGAGTGTAAACAAATGTTAGAAGAGGACAAAGTATAATAAAGATTCTGCAGGAACTAGTTTGCCATACCTGTCTTTATCGCACTGTGCTTGGACACACAAACTCAAATCAGTTGACTGATTTATAAGGAGATGGTCTGCTTGCAAAGCAAAGTTGATTTCTTTGATGATTTGGGAGAAAATCTGCAAATTTTTGAATCTCTCTGCAATGCTAAAGCAGTAACAGTAACAGCTGTGTATTAAAAACCTGCCTCTGGTACGTCACTAACAGCAGGGTTGTTTTTGAACTGGTCAGATCCTTGTACACCGTTGTCGTGAAGGTTTTAGACACATCTTTTGGTCTTCCTTAGTAGACATTATTTATTAAGCTGGAAGAAAATGGATGATGGATGTGTGGAGTATTCAGTAGTATTTAATCCTTTTAAGTTTGTGTTTAGAGTTATGAAAATCTGATTTTCTGGAACTGTTTAACTAAGATATTCCTTTATTAGCTTTGATGCTCCTTATTGGCTGGTCCCAAATTAAATCTATGTTACCCGTTACAAGCAACTTCAGTCTGAGGCTCGGAGGGAGAAATGTCACCTCAGCTACTGATTTACATCCATGATGAACTAGTATTTTCATGCGAAGCCCGGTGTAACTTTATATTGTCTGTGTACGTCTTGTATGTCTTTTGTGGTTGTGGTATCCTGCATTTAAAAAGTTTTACATTTTGAAAAGCACTCTGTAGAGTATAGTTTGTGGTGTATCAGCCGATCTGCTATTAATATTCATCCTTTGTGTCCATCAGGGCGGATCTGTTGGCATTCTCATTGAGTGGAACTGTGACCTGGATAAAGACTATTCTCTGTGTAATCCACTGTACAGCTTCACTCGTTTGGACATTAATTTGAACAACTCCATCACATCGGGATACAACTTCAGGTGTGGTACCCGCCACCTTCACTCTGCTCACTGTGTCCAATCCGTTTTCAGGCTTTATATCTTCTCTTAACTATTTTTCCTACAGATATGCCAGATACTATAAAGATCAAAATGATGAAACCTATCGCACGTTGTATAAAGTGTATGGGATTCGCTTTGATATAATGATCAATGGTCAGGTACAGTGGAGATATTAGCAGTTTTGTTTTTTTCTAAAGTAAAGTACATCATTCTGGTGAGACTTACAGCGAGTTTCTTGTTATTGTTTTACAGGCTGGGAAATTCAATATCGTCCCCACAGTAATTGCCATTGGATCAGGCGTTGCTCTCATGGGTGCAGTGAGTAATTTATTAGAATATTTTGTTGATGTGTGGATGATTGCTGTGCAATTACCATGGTGCTAAGTTTGAAAACTGTCATATTACAGGACAGTGGATGATGTGTAATCCCCACCAAGAAAAGTAATATTCTCTCCTGTTCCAGTATATTTGTTTATTTTTCTCTTTTAGGGAGCCTTTGCCTGTGATATGATATTATTGTACATGATGAACACGAGCTCCTTCTACCGAGAGAGGAAATTTGAAATCATCAACTTCAAGTATGACTTCATGTATTTGCACAAACTCTGCTGTTTTCCAAATCTTGCTCCTCATTTTGGCAAATCTCTCTCATGCCGTGTGCAACAGGAAAGAGAGGACCAAAGTTAAAGATGAGAAAGCGGGCCATCGGGAAAAGAGGTCTAGGAGACCGGGGGCAGAGAAAGGGGCTATAAATTCCATCAAAAATCCAGAAGAAACTGAACCCACCGCAGGATCTTCTGCAGAGAGCCAGCCACCTGTGGAGAAAAGGGGTCCCACAATTCCGCGCAACACGGGACAGCGATACTCTGCCCCACACCAAGGCACTGAGACGAAGCATCACATTACTTTTATGGCTCACAATTAGGTCTGCAGGCAGAGCAAGATCACCTGTTTTTCTTCCTGCGTGAGGCGGAACCTGAAGGTGGGACCAACGTCCACCTCTTACCTGCCGGCACGGTCACTAGCATGAGTGATGCCCTGACTGAAGATGTGTTGATCCAGGGGAATGTAAATGTTGTGCATGGGGTCAGGACATTGAGGAAAGCAGCAGGGTAAGGATTCAAAACAGGTCCATTAACAATCAACTGGCAATTAGCACTGACAGTAACTACTATATATAGTAATAAAAGTAAAAAAGCAGGCATGAAAACTTTTTAAAAATTGCACTTAGAAGCAATTTCTAAGAAAATGTGTGGTCTTAATTGTGTTTTTAGGGCTCGACACATGTATTGTGTTGTAAAATGCACTGTCAAACACTGTTGCTGCTTTCTGCTGTATGTTCAGTTAACTGTACTGATCATGACTTTGATATGAAGCTTTTACACTGTATTCACTGGCGGCACTGAAGAATACAGCCAGACATGCACTATGAGTCCAAGTGGACATATTCACTGTGTAATGACACTGAAATGACACCAAAATGCAGAGTCTCCCCTTATTGTTTGCTGTTCCTGTTTCTATTTATTGAAGGTTCTTTGTCATTGGAAATGAATGTTTGTCATCACATTTTATTATTATTTTGACATTCCCCACTGAAGAAAAAGTGATACAAAAAACCTCTAGAGACACTTAATCCAGCCAGTAATTACATTTACTACTTTCAGACTTGGTTTAACTTGTGAGGATTTGATCTGTAAAGCTACATTATAACTGTAGTTCTCTAAGTACAGGTTAGAGTTCAGTCTCTGGTAAATATGGAAGAAAGAAAAGGACAGTTAATTCTCTTAACTCATCGTTCAACATATCAACAGTTCACAATGGAAGCCTTTCACTAACAGCCTATCTACAACAGCAGGGCAGACAAACCTAAAGAATTACAGAGCATTAGACAAATATTTCTGGATTATTTCAAGTAGACTTTTTAGTATACGTGCACCATCCCGTACAAGAAAGTCCAGAAGAGGACATAGGTGAAGAGACCTCCGACAAGGCCTCCGGTGAAGAGCAGTCGCCGTGATTTGAAGAATTTGTTCCACCGCCGCCCGGCCTTGAGAATAAGCAGCAGCGAGAGGAGAAAGGAAGATAGAAAATAAAAGATGAAGCCGTACAGTCCCGTCAGGCCGAGGATACCGGCTGTTGCTCCGGAGAGCGCAGACACAGAGGTGCGGCAGTAATCCAGCACGGCCGCGTTGCCTCTCACTGCCACTTCACTGATGAACTGTGGTCCCTCGCGCTTGGCCCCAACTCCAGCCATCTTGGCTCTGGTCAGTTACCACAGAAGGTGCTGCTGTAACGTCACAGATTAAAGCAACAATGTTACAGCAAACAGTACCTGCTACGATTTTATGTACATCCCACAATGAGGTTTTAACTTAATAAATAATCAAAATCATGAGTATAATTAAGAATGAAATAACCTGACGAATAGTAAGACTAATGATTTCTAATGCTGACTTTCAATATGCTTTATAGAATTAACACCGAATAGAAATAAAACAAATAGTTCATTTAAAACGTTAGAGACAGAAAACATATCGGGTTTACCTTAAAAACCCATTAACAGTCAATTTTCACCAGGAATAATTTTAAGGGCCATCTTACTGCTGGCAATGAGGGTAAAATAAAAACTAATTTCTGGCACTACTGATCATCGTGACATCAACATAAAACTACAAATCTGGACACATTAAAGCTCTCTAATACGTGTGTCAAAAAAAGCAGGTCGGGTTGGCTTAGCTACTGCCAAACTTCAAGGTTATTCAAAGCCTCGTTTTGACATAAAAGGCAAAAATGTACGACATAGGCATCGGTTTTCAAACTACACAAAGCAGAGTCAGACTACTGGGAGCTAAACTGCACGTCAGCAGAACTATTTTAACATTTCCACCAGTGCTAATGCTAGCAGTGCTAGCTCTCCCAGCTGCCCGTTGACGGTGACAGGCTCTCACCGGAGATTAACGTAGGGACTTCCTTTCGACTCCTTACGACACGGTCACAAAAACATAACATGCAAGATTTACTCTGTAAACCAGAATCTAAAACAGTTATAGGAAACGTTAACTGCTGTCGCCAAATGGAAAAGTGCATTCATTCTCGTTTGGATGACACTCCTAAACCAAAGTCAGCCATGCTCCTGCGCAGTGCATTGTGGGAAGGCGGTAGTCAGCCTCTGGAGGATCACATATGGGGCATTCTCTGACAGTAAAACAGTAGGAAATGAATCCACCCCGAATAACTTTTAAGCAGGGAAGCTACCTTTGAATTTGTATTGAAGGAGACACTAGGTTACATCAAAATGTAAATTCGTTATTTTCACATTTTTGGTTAAAGCAGCAGTTTTATAACAGCAAATTGCATCTAATAAGCAAAGATACTCTAACCTCCTTTAATCACTGAACGCAGCAGTGTAGACTTTGCCATTTCGGTATGAAAGAAGCTCAAGGTACACATCGTAAACATCAGTCATGTCTAACTTTATCCTGGGTTTGGACGTGGGTACCACTTCGGTAAAAGCCGTTTTATTAGACAGAGGGTGCAAAGCTATAGCTGCCACTCAGGCTGTACCGACTGTTTCTGATTTACCCGACGAGAGCGGGATAAAGGTGAGTGCGTTCACGTGTCCCGTAATTTTATACTAAAGCTCAGTAATCTAAACACCTCTGTGTGATTGTGTGTAACGCAGGCGAAAGAGCAGGACACAGGTCGGATCATAGACACTCTGAACCGGTGCATTGGCCTCTTGCCCAGAGACAAACTGCAGCATGTGTGCTGCATCGGGCTGACCGGACAGATGCACGGAGTTTTATTCTGGAAAACAAAAAGCGGTAAAGTTACTCTGCGCACAGGCTGTGGCATTTCATCATCAAGTGTGGCAACTTGTGTAACAACGGCTCTATGGTCAAGGAATGTTTCTGTGTCAAAGGAAAGATTGGGCATGGTTTTCAGGCTCAGTGCAGCCATGTGCCAAATACAGATGACACCGCGCAAAAGCCAAAAGAGTCTTTGTTTGGCAAAGTGACGAAACAAGTACTTCGACTCTTTACTCAAATAAAAGTCATAATGCTAATTAAGAAATGATTCAAAGGATTTAGCACTACACTAAGGATAAATGAGTCATTTCAGAATTAGACACATTAACGGTGCTTTGACTTTTATAATACCACATAATACAGATTCAAATTTTTTCATGTCTACTGCTTTCCTGGGACCCAGATGTGGTAGGGTCAAAGAGTGAAGCCAGAAAATAGATAGATTTGAACATCTACAAACTAATAAGTAAAACATTAACATGAATGTAATGAAGTGCAGAGTACGCCCAAAATATAGTGGTGGAGATCTAGAAATCACCACAGCATAGAAATAAAAATAACAATGTACAAGTACATTAAAGCTGTAGGTAAGTAAAGTGCTGGAATAAAAAAAAGTCCCCCCTTACATCTCACCACTGATGCTATCTATTCCCATGGTGTGATTAACAACACTCCAGTCCAATGGTAAACTGTGAGTGGCTGATCATATTTCAGATGTTCCTTCTCTAAACACACACACACACATACAAGAAACATACTTTGTGTATCAGTGTAATATTAACTCCCTTGGATACATTGATTTAGGTGGAGGATGGAAACATTCGTGTAAAGATGGATGAATTAATCCAGGATCATCACAGATTAGGTATTGAAGCGATGTAAATCTTAAATACAGAGGAGAGAATTTTTACAGCCATGTATTTGGACACTTACACAGCTGTAAGAAACATGTACACCTACATCCTGCAAAGCTTTCTTGACTTGCCATGTAATCAACATCTAAAATTATGAGGCAGATTGTGGAACTTTTCAAGCCCTATTAAAAGCTTTTGGGTTTAAATCTAACATCTATATTTTAAGCTAGTTTATTCTTTCTTTTTTTTTAATGAATTAATGTCAGACATCTGAATCTCTTCTCTTGCAGTCACGTCTTTGCCCTTTTATTGGCTGACAGTTCCTACTAAACAGTAATTCTGTCCTCTCCGAGCAGTGTGCAAATCCTTTCTTGCATGACACTGAATGGATGCACAGCTGCCTAAGAGTCATTCAGTGGCCAAATATCAGGTTATATAATATTTGTGTAAAGCCAATCAAAGTAACGCAGAGGGTTAGCAGTTTAATATAATACCCATTCTTTAATTTCAAAGTGATTGTACTGACCTGCAAAGGCCTCAAAACAAAAAAATGTGACCCTTTTATCTCTTCTGTCTGTATAGAGTGGTATCTAAAATTAGTCTGGAGTTTAGTTTGACTAATGTTTAACTCAATCCGGAAGCTTTATAACAACAATGACTGAAAACAGGACAGGGCAAAGGACAGAGTCTTTCAAGCACACATCAGTCAACATGATAACTCAAACGGGGTTTGTATTAAAGTTGTAAGCATTCAGTTTACTGTCTTTTGCCACTCCCAGGTTGCGTCTGGTCCAATAAAGACTTCTTCACAGCCAAAGACACCAGTCAGCTGATCACCTGGCAAGATGGACGTTGCAGCAGCGACTTTCTCTCCTCTCTTCCCAGACCAGACTCTCATGTCAGTGTCGCCACGGGGTTCGGCTGTGCAACAATCTTCTGGTACATGAAACACAAGTAAGCCCACATCTTAAAAAAGAAATATCCATTCTGTTTGCATTTGTGATACGAAAGCTGAAGCTGTGTGGTTTCGCTGCAGACCCAAATTCCTCGAGGACTTCACGGTTGCAGGTACCATCCAGGACTACGTGGTGTCCATGCTGTGTGGTTTGGATGGGTGCGTGATGACACCTCAGAATGCAGCCAGCTGGGGCTTCTTCAACACTTCATCAGATCAGTGGAACGAAAACACGTTCGTATAGTGTTGAACTTTATTCGTTTTAACAGCACTTTACTTGATGCACCTAATGCATGAAAAAGTTTGCGCATGTTGGTTTTTCAGCCTCATTTACCTAACACTTTGAGCATCAGTGCAAGTGTACATAACAAACACTGTGTGTGTCCTCTAGTCTGAAGGGTGCTGGCTTCCCTTTGCGCCTGCTTCCTAAGTGTGTGCCATCTGGTGGCTTGGCAGGAAAGACCTGCTCTCAGTGGCACGGCATCCCTGCTGGCACACCAGTAGGGGCCGCCCTTGGAGACTTCCAGTGCTCTGTCTACTCCTGCATGAGTGCACGGACGGATGCAGGTGAAACAGGATGTCCATTTCTCTCTGTTAATGAACTAAATGCATGATGCTGTCACAGTTGAACAAATTGTGAATCTTCATTTATAAGTTAATTCAGATTCGGATAACTTTATTAATCCCACAAGGGCAATTTCTTTACAGTTTACCCACACAACCTACACATATGGTTATCCTCTTTACCCTTAAAACACTAATCACAAACCACACTATTGCATGTCAAGGCATGGATCAACAAACAATAAGGTCAAGGAAAAAATCCACTATAAAACTTATTGTCACTGACTTAAGGGTTTATATTTCAGGCCAAACACATCACTAACCATTACAGCTGATTCTCTTTAGCTGACAGTTTGTTTATTTCTCTATATTTTACAGTCCTTAACATAAGCACCTCAGCTCAGCTGACCTACGCAATGCCAGCTGACTTCAAACCTCCAGATACTCCTCAGCCTGCCTCGTCCATCTCCTACTTCCCCTATTTTGAGTCCACATACTTGGCTGTTGCAGCATCGCTCAATGGAGGGAATGTGTTGGCAAGTTTCGTGGAGATGCTGACTTCCTGGATGAGAGAGCTTGGTTTGTATTCTTCTTCTAGTTTCTAGACCTTACTCCATCGTCATCTGTCTCTGCTCAGCTCTGGAAAACCAAACAGTGCAGGCTGACTTGCAGATGGACACATACACTGTGATGCCACACATTAAATTTATTTTTTAATCATCATTATTACAGAAAGCTTAAAAAAGTAGAATAGCTTAGTAAAGTGAAGTACAATAGAACAAAACAAATACTCTCAAAATTAAATGATAAATAGACAGATGCATATTAATTTGGGGAGAACTTCATACCCCCTCTTTATTTTAAATTAAATTAAAATTGCAAAATAAAATTAAAATCATAGTGTATTGATAAGATTTGTGAGACCGAAAACCTCAATAAGAAAATGTTTACTGAGACTTTGCATAAACCAGGATATTTTAAGGCTGATACCAATAGTGTTTAGAGTTTAAAAATCTGTAATTCCAATATTTTGGCCATCTTTTTCTCTTTTCAGGCACAATTCATAAACAGATTTCTCTGACGTTTATTATGCATAGTTATTTATGTACTCATTTAACCTAACTCTGCTTGCTTTCCAAACAAGTGTGTTGCCAACAAAGAGCTTGGAGAGCTCCATCTTGTGGGAAAACTATGTAATTTTAAAACCTTAAGACATGATGGAAGGGAGTTTCTTCTGTGTTTTCTTTACTTTTTAAATTTTTTTTATTCATCAGCAGTTATAATGATAATACAGATAAATCAGCAAATAGCTAATGTTAGCCGATAATGTTGATTAAGTGAGCAGCAGGAACATGTTATCATAGACTTTTTTTATGACCGTTGGCCATCAGGAAAAATGTAGTTTTAAGATATTTCTACGTTATCTTTACATTTCACACTTGATGATTAAGGCGTGTACATCATTTATGTACAGTTATACATAAAACTTATAACTAGCAGGACTGGCACTACAGACACCAGGTTCAAAACTGTGGTATTCTCTGATATACAGAAAGTTTTATCTGCTGCTTAATCAGCGTGACGTGAGCTCATTTGGAAAGACTAATGTACGCCTCAAACGCTCATATACTCAACGTTTTCTTTACTGAACCAGTTTACATCCCAGCCTTATTCAGAAACTTTGGCAAACAGTTCTAAGGAAAATTTATACTTGCCGATCAACAATCAAAGCTGCTTAAAGATGAAAGCAAAGACTAGAGAAGGTGCTGAGAGGAGAGAGAAATGACATTAAATCTATTAAAGCAAAGTAAGAACTGTAGAACGGTTAAACTAAAGTCTGCAGTGATAGATGACATTAAAGTGCGCCACTCCCCATCTCCCCCCCTCACAGGTGCAGAGCTGAGTGACTCGTGCTTATACGAAAAGCTGATTCATTGTGCCCTGAACCAGGAAACCAGCAACCTGAGAGTGAGTCCTACCATTTTGGGAGAGAGACACGACCCTCTCTGCCTGGGTCAAGTGACTGGCATCTCCACCTCCAATCTCTCCCTGGGTCATGTGATCAGGGCTCTCTGCCACGGCGTTCTGGACAACATCACCTCGATGATGCCTGTAGAGCATCTGCAGCAGGCAGGGGTCCAGAGGATTGTGGGCAGTGGGAGCGCGCTCACTCGGAACGAAGCTCTAAGACAGGAAGTGGAGAAGGCGTTCCCTCTGCAGGTGGTTTATGGACAGAATGCGGACTCTGCTTTAGGTGTGGCAATGGTTCTCTCTGACCGCCTTTGAATTGGACTCGCTATCCAGTCCTGTCTGTTTACATGACTGAGAATTTTGCACATCAACTAAAGTTGACCCTAAAAAGTCCTACACAGCTTATTTTATTTTAAATCTTAAAACAAAGGCTGCGTTTGACAGGACAGAGATCAAATGTTAGCAATTCTTTAGGACCAAAAGAATCTCAAAGATTTTACTGTGACTGAACAGTTCTCAACATTATAGTGGGCATTTCTGATATTTGGGATTGGATTTTTTTACAGTATAAGTCACAAGCATAGGAGCTGCAGCTGTTTCCTAGGGCTGGCTGCTTTTTATTCATCAGCAAAAAAGTCAGGCCTTCATCATTTAGCTTTACAGCTGCTTAATGCAGCATCATACAGATACATTAAGAGACAGTGGCAACAAGTTCAAATTTGTTAGCAGCAGGTTTCTGAAATAAAATCATGACATGGAGAGAAATCACATTGAGTTATGCATGGTTTATCTGCCCTGCAATCAACGTGTCAACCCTAAAGCAGAAAACAGGATGTTGAAGGGCCTTCATTTTCTTTTTTCTGTCTTGTGGTGTCTGAGACACGTTCATTTGTAGTTTCCTGCTGGATGGGTGTTTCCTGTTTAGCTCCCTGATCGAAACAGGTCGAATCTGCGCGCGTTTGTGGGTTGATATTTGTATCTGGTCTGTTGCTATGAAAGGAAATTCCACTTGACGTGGGTTACCTCAGTGACAACATCAGTGGCTATGTTCTGGCTGGAGTCATGTTTTGTTTTATAGTCCAGAGCCAAACACAGAGCATTATCATCAGAAAAGTTTGGGATGATGTTCAATAATTGTGTTACACTATCAGTGTACAATCAGAAATAAGAGAGTATTTGTAATTTAAATATCAATTTTCAACATTTTCTCTGCTGATTTTATTCCAAATCAAGACACGCTCAGCAAAGTTTCTGTAATTCAAACGTGAAAACTTCAGATGATCTGTGCTGAACAATAAAAAGAATACATGTAGCGAAATAAACACTTATAGTCTACTGGGTAAATTAGCATAGTTGGCACATACAGTATTATATACTGAGGTGCTGCTACACACACGCGCGCATTGTTTGGTTTGCTATCCTGGTGGGGAACTCCCATAGACATAATGCTTTTGCTAGCTGTTACCTTAACACTAACCATCGAAAATAAATGCCTAACCCTGACCCTTACTCTAAACCTAACCATAACCCAATTGTAACCATGACACTAAAAACACATTTTGTGTGTGAAAAATGCACTCAACCCTGTGGGGACCTGATTTTGGTCCCCAACAAGATAGTAAGAAACCATACACACACACATACACACTCTGAACTGACTTTACTGATGGGATTGATATGAAATTAAAAACATTTAAAATTTTATACACTACATTTTGTCAGGAGAATGATGAGAGAGACTTAAGTGTTTGTCTCAGTGTAGACTCGCTCACAGTGCCCGTCAACACCCACTGAGCCTTATTTTTCTTTTTTAATTGTACTGTTACAACCTGGCTCACAGGCTCAAAACCAAGGTAGCAGCTAGTAAAGAATAATTTATGTTACAGAACAGAGAGAAGCGTGTGTAGAAAGCCAAAAAAAACCTCACCAAAACAAAAAAACCTCTATACCCAAACTCATTGGGCCCAGGTGTAGCTCATGCAACCAGTTACTTCTCCAAGTAACAGCACTATAACCACAGCAGAGACACCTAGTGGCTGGGAGTTGTCACACTCTTCCCGGACACCAGCTGAATCCAAATCATTGCCTTTTCCCCCCATTTAATATAAAATAATTTTACTCAGTTACAGCATCTCATTTTCAACCAAACTCTGTTGTATCCTGTTCGCCAAGTTTATTGCAACAACCTCCCCAGTTGATGCCAACTCCACCCTGTAACTCAGGAAACCTGGCACTTTAAAGAGGCTCTTGAAGAGTAGGCTGGAAAAAAATGAAGGAGCTGGAAAGCTACCAGAAACCTCAGTATAGTCTTAAGAACAAGTTGCTCTTGACAAAACACCACAAACCATTAGATCCCTGATGTGATGGAAGTCCAAGCACTATGATTGCAAAAACAAAAGCCAGTGCATTAACAATGTGCATAAGTATAAGTGCATAAGCAATTTGGACAACGGAAAGAGTAAAGGTAATCTGTATAGACTAAAGGCACTAGAGTCAATATGAGTGTCGGAATATTGCAGAGCTCATATTAATTCAATTTAATTCAATTTTATTTATATAGCACCAGATCACAACAACAGTCGCCTCAAGGTACTTTATATTGTACAATAGTACATACAGGTATTAGGGGCAGTGTTTCGCTCTCTGACAGAATAATTTAAAAATAAAGTTAAATTTCTTAGAGAAATAGCTCACAGGTCATTTAATCCCCCCTTTTTTTCTTATTGTATTGAAGCAATGCTGCACTTTACCTTGTATGGGCTGAGTCTATCCTTGCCCCACTATCTACTTTCCCAGGTAGGTTGCCTTAGCAAACTCACATTTGGCCAAGCTAACCGTCAAGTTTGTCTCACGCAGTCGATCAGTTTCTGCATGCCGTGCACATGTTCTTTTCAGTATAGATCATATCAACATATCTTGTCTAGTCACAAACAAAATGCATCAGATGATAAAAAGGAGTTGGCCATTTGATCGGGGTCTGGATGCGGGGCCTTCCTGCTGCTACGGGACTGGGGGCAATCTGCTTGTCTCCACCCCAGTGAAAAGGGTAACATCGCCTGGGTCTGGGCACCATCACCCCTCTGGGGGTGGTGGTGCCTGGATTCATTTAATTCAAGATTCTTGTTTTGTCACTTGCATAGTTATACAGGTACAACACGCAGTGACATGTAAACTGAACACACTTCACTGATCTGGGGTTTAGAATATGTTTGGGGATTGTGAGTGTGTGTACAGTGTCCATTTATGTCTGTCTCCATGTTAGGCGAGTGACGAGTATTTGTATATGTGTGCGAGGGTGGGAACGTATGCTTGTGTCTGTGTGTGCCTGTTCATCTGTGTTTATATGTCAGGTCGAGTCTTTGACTCCACTTTTCTGGGAACATCACAAATCTACTGCTCAGTAGATTATGCAGACCACGCTGCTGCACCTCCTCTAGCAGTTTCGCACTGCCCTCGTACATAAATTCACCTAGTGCCTGGGGGGGGTCATCACAGTATCCTTTAACTCAGTGATCCCCAACCCGGGCCATGTACCAATATCAGTCCATGAGTCGTTTGGTACAGGGCTGCGAGAGTTGAGGCTCAGGTGTGAAATTTATGGTTTTCAGGTTTTTCATTGTTAACTTGTTGTGTTGTAGTTGTGTGTCTTATTTTGAAAGAAATATTGATGCATTACCATAGCAACCAGAGAGGATTAAGGGACAGAGAGGAGGACGTTATTCTCAATGTTGTTGACGCATTTCAGGAGGACCATGCTATTAATAAAGATACACAATTACACAGTGAATTTAAGTTTAATATTTACTAAATACAGTTTTTGTCTTGGTTGTGTCATTTTATTTTGTTGTATTTATCCACGACACCTTAAAGGCCGGTCCAAGAAAACATTGTCTGACATTAAACCGGTCCGTGGCCCAAAATAGGTTGGGGACCGCTGCTTTAACTGACCTCTAACAGCCAAAGGAAATCTTCTTTCTAATGTTTACTGCTCTTTATTCACCTTTTCTTGAGATTCAGTCTTAATTTGAGTTTTAACTTAGAGTATCTGCTACTCAAATGGTTCATAGATGTCTTTTGTTTTTGTTTGTTTTTTAATATTCCTTTCATACTTTTTGACGTTTGGTTCAAGGAGATAAGGTTTTATTTTTTATGACCATTGAGCAAAAACAAAGACTTAAAAGTCATCAACCAGTTAAAGAGAAAACCTGTTTGTCAAGTCTATAGCTTCTTATTTTACTATAATCAATTTTGTAAACACAGTTTTTTTTTCCACAGGCACATATAGATGTCACAGTCCACTGCGTTATTAGTGTGTCCACTCACTCATTTTGCTGCACAGTAATAGTGACGCTATTATGCTTAAAATAAACCAGTGTTAATAACTGAATTTGCTCCCGACTGTTGCCGAATGTGTTATTCTGCCTGCATGAGCTCAGGTAGGCTATTAAAAAGAGTTTTAACTTTGTGCACATTTTTGTATTGTTTTTAATGGAGGCTCCTTTACAAATGACAAGTTCAGATACAAATGGGATCAAGATCACAGATAAAAGTTTTGTGGTGATTCAAGTGACACTTTTGGTTATGCCACCCTGTGCAAACGATAACAATCTCGTGCATCTTTTTTTATTATGAAAAAAAAGGAAGTCGTATCATGAGAGCTCTGCAGCTACAGCTCACGCTGGTAGGCAGATGCTCTGCAACCACACATCTAGTCACAGGACCACAGCAGCACTAAAAAAACACACAAGTACATCACATCGAGAACACGAAGAAGCATGTAAGACATACAGGAAGCACTTGAGCAGCTTTATGGACTAAAAAACCCTGAAGACTCAAGACCGAAATCTGAATTTGATTCTTCAGGGTAAGTTTCTCCTTTTTGAAACGTCTACTTTCATTTCCTGATGATTTTCTGTGTATAACAAGCCAGTGCTCTTCTCCTTCATGGCTGATTTTTTCCAGCTAAGATTATTTAGTTTGTATAAATTCAAAGGTCATAAAAGCTTTTAACACTGTGGCAATCTGCTCTGTAGCCTCTCTTTACCGAAGTCATCAAAAAAAGCCAAACTCTGTTGTGTTATGTTGGTTAATACAATGCATTCTCTGTGGTATTTTGTGTAAAGGTCAGTACAGCATCCTTTCAAGCACTCAAGCTCGGAGTAAAGTGCTCTAATTTTCTCAAGGGCGGGTCATCTTATCTTCCTCTCACTTCCCTTAACACTAAGCATGCATCTTCAGACATACAATAGTATTCACACACCCATGTCTCTGAGGGCGTGTGAATACCTCTGTGATTTTGACATTAACATCAGATTTTATCGTTGTTAACAAAGGAAACAGTATAGACGACGAAGATTGAAGTCTGGTGAGTCAGCTCATTTGTTACTGCTTTGATTGCCACTTTTTAAAAAAAATGCTTTAGGTCATTAAGAACATGCTACTACTCTGGCATGTTGCACTGCTTCTTTGGTATATAGAAGCCATGTTGGAGCTCACAGATAAAAGGATGTTTTACACAGTTTAAATTGCGCCTCAGCAAAAATACAGAGCAGATTATCTTTGTTATTGTCAAAACCTGTTTGTGCAGCGTAAAAAAACCCCCATACAACATGGCTCACATTACTGAGCATCATGGATCAATAAGTCATAAATAATACACCAGGATATAATTACATGATGTAGGAGAGGTTCCTGTAAAAGCAGTTTAACAATAGAACACATTTATGGACATGGAAGCTTGGCATCTTCCTTTAAAATACTCCCATTTCAGTTGTGTGATTGAAAGCAAATGTTTAATTCATCTTTTACATGATATACAGCACAAGGGTTCCAGTTGGCTTTTGTAAAAGACAAAAATAGATATGCTTATCCTATGTTTTTCAGCTATTTTTTTTTTTTTTTTGCTGTGTTCCTTCCATGATGATCTTGAGGTATAACTGTTTCTACTGAATTGCTAGTTCCCCATTTTCTGTCTGAAATAGGGGAACTACAAGCCACATAAGATTTCTGTAAAGTCTCATGACCCTTAACGTGTCTTTCTTTAACATCAGAACACAGTGTCTGTTTACTATCAGCTGAACTTTGGAGGAATCCTTTCTTGATTATGCCACAAAGCAGCGAGTAGCTAGCAGTTCGAGCACTGTGTTTCTACTGTTGTCAAGGAAGTCGTGTTTTAAATAAAAACTCCTTTGTTAGTCACTGGGTGGGGAAACATCACATGTCTGAAAGCTATGTCTGTGCCATTAAAGACAGCTGAGATGAGTCCCTGTGGTTTCCAATTCTGCTAATGCAGCCACGCTGCGACCTGCTTTATCTACAGTGGCTTATGACAGTGTTTGGCTTATAACCAACTCAGTCCAAGCAGTGTGTAGACACACAGTTTTAAATGGGTTAACCTTTAACCTCAACTTTAATTCTTCCAATTGTTGTAGATGACCTACTGTAGACACAAATCTCATGGCTGTGTGCAGGCAGGCAGGGAAAAAGGACTCAAAATGCAAGACTCGCGGAGGCAAGGGTGAACTTCAAATAAACAGCTTTATTGCAAGTTACAGAATGAACAGGAGACTAACTATATTGTGGAAACATAAACTAACGGGCAGGCAAACAGGTTAACGGAACACACAGAGTAGTTAGAAAGAACGATGCAACAACAAGCAGGGGAAGACACAGACACTAAATACAAGAGGTGAACAGGACTCAGAGGAAACAGCTGGGACACACGACTGACTGGACACGGAGAACACAAACAGAACACACTGACATAAGACGCAGACCTTCAAAATAAAACAGGAAATGCACAGACTGGCCTTAGAGACGCGGTAGAGACAGAAGAGAGGGAAGACATGGCCAACACAAAACAGAGAGATCACAGAACCAAAGGGTGTAAACCCAAACACACAATCAGCATAAACTAGAACAAAGGATCATAACAACAACAACAACAACAATAATAATAATAAACACAAAACGCTGGGTCAAATGACCCAGGACCATGACAACAAATCTGGGTCTACAGTGATTTTGTTCTCCTCTTTTCTCGGGGGGGTTAAAAATAAAAATGAGGTCGGAGGTTAATATTTTGACATGATATCTGCTAAACTATAATGCAGTAAAGAGCATTATTATCACTTTGACCTTCAGATCAATCTATTGACCTTGAAGGTGAGGTCAAAGGTCAAACATGACATGATATTTTAAAGGGTAATTTCTGTATGTTGACGATACACCCCACATTTGTATCATAGTTTTGAGCCTTTTTGTCAGTTTTGAACCAGTAAATCATTGCCTTGAAGACACTGATGGATGTAAGCTCATTTTCAATGGATTGTTGACCCCCACTCTACATCTCTACAACATTTCATCAGAAGTTAATAAAACAAATTCAATCAAACTTGTTTACAGACAGAATGATGCTCACACAAACACTACCAAACGTAGTCCCCTTAAACCCCAGAAAGCTGATTGATTACAGTTTAAATAAAATATACCTTTCAAAACACGTGAGCAAAATGTTAGTTAGTGACTGTCTTGAAAAAAAATCTCTACAAATCATAGAAAATGCATTGTGCTAATTTTGTATTGAAAGCCCCCTGCAGCACCTCTGTCACTTTTCGTGTGGATAATGAACTTATATTTTAGTACAGATCACTGGAAGAAAGGGTGAAAAATGAAGAAATCGGAGATGTTTGGTTTCACGCTGGAGACAGATGACCGGACAGAGGAGGAAAGATTGGCGCAAAGGGCGACTAAGAAAGATGGTCGGGCTTTGGGGTTGGGCCCGGAGTCCCCCAAGGCCCCTATGGACACTGATTACCAGGAAGAAATGGAGAAGATGAAACCTCAGATCAGATTCAATATCCACTTTGACAAGTGAGCCTCTCCATGCAGTGATAAAATGATGTCTGCCTCAATATAACACTCATTATAGGATGGGTGCTGGGTATTTTCAACTCCCAAAGTGCTGATTTAATAAGCTTCTGTAACCCCACTGGTTGTTACACTGTTTTGTTATGTTGTTTTTGTATAGAGGGATACGAGGTGTGGATAGGCATGATAACAGGAGAGACAGCAAGACGTTTAACCGTGAGAGACTGTTTGAAGCAGTGGCCAGCAGAGATATCAGCAAGTTAGATGGCCTTCAAGAGTACCTGCGTCAAAATATGAAGAAACTCTCCGACTCTTTGTGTGAGTGATGGAGGACTCGTAATGCAACAGCTGCAACTAAACTTCACCATGCTGACCTGTGTGTTCACCAAATGAATGTGTGTTTACATCCACAGATCAGTCCTATGGTAAAACGCCCTTAATGAAAGCTCTGCTGCACCTCCAAGAGGGCAAGAATGAGACCGTGGAAATGTTGATCGACATTTCAGAGAAGATGGGTGATGTTAAGGAGTTTGTGAATGCAGCCTACACGGACAACTACTACAAAGGTAACAGGTTTTCTGCATCGGGGAGCTTTATTTGAACTCTTTTAACCTTGTCAGATATCCGTATGCCAGCATTTTTTTTCCAGTGCTGTAGTGAACATGTATAAATGTGACTCATTTTCTTGCAGGCCAGACTGCTCTGCATATAGCCATTGAGAGGAGAAGTATTTCTTATGTGAAGCTGCTGGTCAGCAAAGGCGCAGACGTCCACGTCAGAGCCTGCGGGAAATTCTTCCAACCACACAAGGGTCCCTACTTCTACTTTGGTGAGCACATGTTGCTGCAGAGGGGGAGCTTCCTCATGCAAAGATCATATGCAGACACAATGAGTCACCCAGTTATTGTGTATTGTGTAGAGCAGAAGTGGAATTTTTTTTCTTTTTTTCTTTTTGAAGGAACAATATGATGGTCCAGCTTTCTCGATTAATACTTAATACTCAATTATGTATAGAGAAACAGCGTGCAAGTTGTTCAGAGGGAAAGGTTGTCCTATTTTTGGACATGCTGCTCCCATTCTAAGTTTCTTATTTAGTGTTCTTTTGCAAAATGCTAATTTTGAATCACATATGAGTAAATTAAAAGACTAGTACAGCTTTGAAACCTGAATACTGAACAAAAGAGAACTCAAGATAAGTAAATGTTTCCTCAGGTTCCCTTTAACTATACACCAACTAGTGGAAAACACGAGTGTTTAGTGATAATAGCATCCTTATCCACATACTGTTACATAACCTCTGGTACTTATATAAGCCTTAAAAGTCTCATAAAATACATTTTCCTTTGGCGTGTAACATCATACTCTTTAATCAAACATGAAACAATTGTTTCAAATATACAGAATACCTGGAATATTTAGTAAATGTGATCTTCATTATTATGTGTGTATATCATATGTGTGTATTTCTGTTGTTGCCTGCAGAGAATATTTTTCTGCATGAGCAACAAAAGCTTGCTCAAACATCATTGGTCAACAGATATTTAACTGCACACCCTTGCTACCAAAAGTCTCATCCTTTGCTTATGGATTCTGCATATTATTTTCCAGATTTTCTTTTTTTTTTTTTCAAAGACAGAGGGAAGCTAGAGATAAAAATGGACAATATGAGTAATGCAGGGATCTTTCCAGCACCGACAGCTTCGTGTGTAGTCCCTAAATCAGAAAACCAGGCTTGGTTTCAAAACTAGTTGTCACAATGTAATGCAGGTTACAAAAAACTGTTTACTAAAAAACAGCTCTACTCAGTGAACCTCAAAAACCAATGTATGAACCGCAACAGCTGGCAAAATATATTACAGCTCAAGTCTTGAGCCACCCCTTTTTTCTTAACTTTTTGTTAAGAAAGTAGAAAATAGAACAATTTACCAAAGCAAAATGTAAAAATATATGGAAATGTTAATAATTTCAATTTTGACAAGATCACCAACACCACTGGTTTAAATGCAGCCGCAAGACAGCACTTCCACCGTGCTTTACAGATGGACAGTGGCGGATTAATGTTGGCAGTTGCCCAGGGCGGCATCGTGGCACACAAAAAAAATAAAAAATTGCTCGCACCCATGCTGCCCCCACATTACGCCAGCGCATTTTGTGGGATTGGACGGTTTTCTATTGCTCATTGGCGGAAAGTAAGGCGTCTTCAGTTTGCGAGGTGCGCCTGCTGCTTGCCACGCAGGGAGAAGAGGGGCGGGGCGGCGGGGGATTCTCTGGCTGGCATCTAATAACTAATAAAAATAAATAAATAAATAAATAAGAACCAACAAACTTGGACTGTTTTAACTATCATTAAAATTTTTTTAACGCAATTTACCCACCTGGAGCGCGGAATTACTCTGAATCCCTGAAACGTCTCTGACAACGCATTTCGGGCAGTTTGTCCATTCTGGGTTGATTGGTTGGGGGAGAAGTAATCGCGCTAACGCGTTAATGTTGACAGCCCTATAACAAAAACAAAAACTGAAGACAACATGTTATAGACTTATAATTTGCATTGTGTTTTCTAAGTTCTTTCACACAGATACAAACGAAAAGTGAGCGCGATGGCGCTCAGTGCACCTGCTTTCTGCTCACATAGACCTGTGGAACAGGGAGGAGGCATGCTGCTTTCAAATAGTGCACATTTCATTCGTAATATTGTCAATCCAAGCTCATTATGTATTAATTATTTTCTCTGGGTTGTGTGAAATCCCAGGGAAAAAAAAACCCTATGCCAGGTGTAGGTCTATTAGTCTATTAGTTTCTGTTGTGGGTGTTGATACTGGAGTGCAAAATTACTGATGGAAGATGGACAAGAAAAGGTCAAAACCATCGGATCCCCAGTTTAGAAAAAAAGAGAAAAAAAGAGGAGAGACGAGCAAGAGATAAATGTAAGCAGACATGTCTGTGGATAATGGCAGGTATTATGTATCCTGAAACAAGATAACATTCATTAGGGCCAGGACTCAGCAGTCTATTTACCCTTACAGGCCAGTGGACAGTCTTTCGGATGAGGATTTACACATTCTGGACAGGGAGGAAAGCTGGCTTTAGCGGGGGTCAACGAGGCCATTTATATGAAAATGCAAAGGCCATCTCTGAATTGAGGAGGGGGCCTATAAGGGTACACTTTCACCATCTTACAATGCTGTGATTGCAGCCATTCCCCAACTTTGGTACTCTTGGCCATTGATCAACGGTATGATGAAGGAACTGACCTCCCAGCCCATTGTTCCTTCAGTGATGCTAGTTTCAGTTATTATGTAATTGTACTGTTTATAAGGTTGGGGAAACCTGCAGTCAGCTGAGACTGAAGAAGTCACTTGGATAAGTGACAAACGTTTCTCTCACTGAAAACGTTACGTCCAGATTAACAGAATCAAATTTTCGGGGTTCTGTTTACCTTTGTTAGCCCCTTGGTCATGATATTAAACAGTAGACAGACAGTAGACACTGATGTGGCATATTGAATCTTTTGGACTTTGTTTAGCATAATATTAATTAGCTATTAATTGAAAATTAATTGG
>VUQR01017743.1:0-13277 GCA_015108515.1 Hemichromis elongatus | reverse complement strand
CACAGCCGATGTGAAAAAACAAGTGAAGCAAATGAACTCTGAGCTTGCTGTCATTCTGGGAGGCCTGACAAAGGAACTGGACATCGGTGTGAACCGGCCGTTCAAACTAAGGCTGCGAGCGGCGTGGGAGCGATGGATGACCGATGGAGACCACAGTTTCACTAAGAGTGGAAGGCAGCGCCGGGCGTGTTACGCCACAATTTGCGAATGGATTGTAGATGCTTGGGCTAACATGTCTGCTGGTACTGTTGTTCGAGCTTTCGCAAAAGCCGGCATCATTTCCGAGGAGCCGCACGGCACTGACAGTGAAGAAAGTGACCCTGGCATGTTTGGTGGAGATTTAACGCAGCTGTTCAATTCAGAAACAGAGGATGAGGACTTCGATGGGTTTGATTGATGACAATTACCGGTAATAAAAATTTGAATACCAAACTGAGTTTTTCTCCCGCTCTATTTTTAAATACGCATACTTGTATGCTTGTGTGTGTTGTTGTTGTAAGGCGGACGTAGTAGAGGACACCATGAGAACGTTAAAGGGGGACGTGTGGGCGTAGATTGTTTATAAAACCCGCGCGCTATAATCAGGTGCGCCTTATGTGTGTTAAATACAGTAATGGGACACATGACTGAGACTGCGACTTTTAGTACAGTATGTCTTATGGTCGTGAAAATACGGTACATTTTTTCACCAATAGGAAAGGGTGTTTTTTCTTTTTCTTGTTTTTTTTCTTTTGCTTCCAAGGGGAGAGTGCTTGCTAGCGCTGTCCCTAGAAAACGCTGTTTTTACAGTTTCTTTGTGCAGAAAAAAGGCCATATTATTCACAGCTGACCGGGTGCTTAGTGAATACCTTAGCCACCAGAAATCTGAGAAAACTGAGAAAGACAAAGGAGTAAGAAGAGGAATCATCAGTAAAGGAGAGGCCTGTGCACGGCATGTACCACTGGCAGAAGAAGTAGCTGATATCAAGAAATTCTGGAGAAAGATTCACTGAAAGATAGCACAGAGGCATTAATCCCGGCAGCGTAGCAACAAGCTCTTAGAGGCTGGGGACTACCACACCAGGTAAGACTCCAGGTGCAGGTTGTGCAAAGATGCCTCTGCAAAAATCTAAATGGTAGCAGGAGGGTGCAAGATGTTAGCAGGTAATGCCAAAACAAAGTAAGTGGCATTATAATGGATTGCATTTATATAGCGCTTTTCAAGGCACCCAAAGCACTTTACAATTCCATTATTCATTCACTCTCACATTCACACACTGGTGGAGGCAAGCTAGCAAGCATCATGCCATGTATGCCCTGACTGCTAGCATCTTGCACCCTGCTGTTACGTGATGGATTGTCTAAGGGGCATCTTTAAACAGCCTCACCTGGGGTCTTTCCTGGTGTGGTAGGATTTCCTGATGTAGGTCACAGCCCAAAACTGGCCGCTATAAATCATTCACAGACAGCTTTTAAGAGAAAACATATAAGGTAATTTTATAACATCTTTTCTAAAACTGCAGACTTATCTGTCATAACACAATGAAACAAATCAGTGTATGATTATTAGATTATTAGAAAAGCTGGTCCTAGCACACTTCAAATCCTGTCTCCCAACCGGCTGCAACATGTCCGGCTGGATAACCATTGTTCATCTACCATCATAATGAACACCGGTGTACCACAAGTGTTTCCTCAACTCCCTCTTCACCCATGACTGCAGACCTGCCGATGGTTCCAACACCATCATAAAATTTGCGGGTGACACCACGGTGTTTGGCCTTATCAATGACAACGATGAGGCTGCCTACAGGGAGGAGGTGGATCGTCTGGCGATGTGGTGCAACACCAACAACCTGCTGCTCAACACCGAGAAGACCAAGGAGCTCATCGTAGACTACAGGAGGAATGCTGACCCACATCCACCCATCTACATTAAAGGGACGGCCGTGGAGTGGGTGAGCAGCTTCAAATTCCTGGGTTCACATCTCCGAGGATCTCACCTGGACGATCAACTGCTCCAAGCTTGTCAAGAAGGCTTACCAGCGCCTCTTCTTCCTGAGGACTGACGAAGAACCACCTGTCCTTAGACATCCTGGTGAACTTCTATTGCTGCACCATCGAGAGCATCCTGACCAACTGTTTAACAGTCTGGTATGGGAACTGCTCTGCCTCGGACTGGAAGACGTTGCAAAGGGTCATGAAAACTGCCCAGTGCATCGCCAGAGCACCACTTCCTGCCATAAATGACATCTACAGGAAGCGGTGTCTGAAAAGGGTAGGGAAAGTCATCAAAGACCCCAGTCACCCACGATTCAAGATTTTTATTTTGCCATTTGCACACAGGTCCATGTACATTGGAATTCTTGTGCAGAGCTATCCAAGTCAAGTCACACTTTATAATATAATAATATAAGACAGAAAAAAGCAGAAGGATAGAAATAAAGTCCGGGGTACTATTTTTTATATACAAGAGAAAAAAACAAAAAACTGTACAGAAGTTTGTGGTTCACTACCTCTTATTGCACTCATAGTATTGCACCTTTTTCACAGATCTGTTTCACAGGTCTGTTGTGAGTGTATTGTACATTGGTCAGTGACCCAATTATACATTCAAGTGAGGTTAGGTAGTGCTGTTGTTATTTTTTAAGTGTTCCATGTTTGTTTGTTTGCCATCAGCCTGACTGTGGCGTTTCAGTGTTGTGTGAGTATTTCAGTTGCAGTATTTCTGACAGTTGCAGGGGAGAAGCTGTTGAAGAATCTTGTTCTGTGTGTGATAATGCTGTCCGCTCTGTTGTGTCTGAGATTGTATGTGCAGTGTTTGTGTCTGAGCAGAGAGTGAGCTGGATGGAGTGAGTCCCTGGTAATTCTCTCTGCTCTTTTTTGGCAGCTTTGTGTGTACAGAAGGTCCATGGAGGCAAGTTTTGTTCCTTTAATCCTCTCTGCAGACTTTATGACTGTTTGCAGAGCCTTCCTCTCTGTCTGTGTGGTGTTCCCGTACCAGACAGTGATGCCTGCGGTAAGGATGCTCTCTATCAGTCCTCTGTAGGCCTGGGTGAGAGGGAGGTGGTTCATGCCAGCTTTCCTGAGCAGCTGAATGAAATAAAGCCTTTACTGGGCTTTTTTCCACTGTTGCTGTGGTGTTGAGAGTCCAGCTCAGGTCTGATGCAACCTGCAGTCCCAGGAATCTGTGGCTGTTTGCCCTCTCTACCTCCGTCCCTTTGATGATAAGAGGTTGCAGGGGAGGGAGGTTCATCCTAAAGTTCAGTATTAATTCCTTGGTCTTGTCTGTGTTGAGGGTGAGGTCGTTTTCCTCACCATAGACAAGAACATTGTCTACTACAGTTCTGTACCCAGACTCGTCCCTCCCTTGATGAGCCCCAGGGTGGTGGTATTGTCAGCGTATTTGATGACGATGGAGTTTTCCTGGGTGGAGACGCAGTCGTGGGTGTACAGGGTGAAGAGTTTAGGGCTGAGGAAGCAGCCCTGTGGAGATCCGGTGCTGACGGTGAGCTCAGCAGACACGCATCCTCCCATTCTCACCACCTGAGGTCTCTCTATTAAGAAGTCCAGGATCCAGTTGCGGTTGGGAGTTGGGATGTTGAGGTCCCTCAGTTTCTCGATCAGCTTGCCCGGGCGGATGGTGTTGAAAGCAGAGCTGTAGTCCAGGAAGAGCATCCTGACATACGTACGTGCCGCTACTCTCCAGATGTTGGAGTGTGGTGCAGGGCTAATGCTGTTGCGTCATCCACTGATCGATTGGGGCGGTATGCGAACTGGAAGGGGTCTATCATGTCCGGGACTGTGTGGTTAATATGTGTCAGAACCATTTTTTCCAGACACTTCATAGCGACTGGTGTGAGGGCCACTGGTCTGAAGTCATTCAGAGCGGAAGTGTCTGGTCTTTTGGGAACTGGTATGATAATGGAGGATTTAAAAATGCGTGGGACTACTGCCTGGGATAGGGACAGCTTGAAGATATCAGTGTACACACCAGCTAGTTGTTCCCCACAGGCCTTCAGTACTCTGGGAAGCACATAGCACACAGGCTCTTCAGTCTCCTGTCCTCTGGGAGGCGCTACAGGAGCCTCCGAACTAAGACCAACAGGTACTGGAACAGCTTCTTCCCTACAGCTGTCAGACACCTGAACGCTGCCTCCTGACATTGGACCCACAACCACTCATAACTGAACACACAAACAACGGACAAAAACAACAAATGGACAACTGTACCCTCATACACACAATAAAAACATGGACTGAACCACTACTCACAAGCACTAGCACTTTACATAACCTCTGTAGAAATTAAGCACATATTTTACTAATCTAAACTGCACTACTGTAAATGCTGTATAGACAATCATTCTGTACAATAAGATAATTATAATTTTACAACTGCTTAGAACTGTTTATAACTTGCATATTTCATATTTCTGTATAGCTTTATATTCATATTCTGTATAGTTTTCATGTTTATATCCTATTCATAGACTGTACATAGCTTGTACACTCATTACAGACTGTACATACTTATAGTTATAGCATATTCACAACATACCTCATACCGTGTACATTGTAACTACCCATAATAGACCCATTTTTGTACCCTCATACCTATAACAGACCCTTATAGTTCCCTCATACCTATAATAGACCCCATTCTGTAATATATCTATATTATTGCTAATATATATTTGTAACATATCTATAGTATGGCTTAAGCACTTCTGGATGGATGCAATATGCATTTCGTTGCCTGTACTTGTGTCATGTGCAATGACAATAAAGTTGAATTCTGTTCTATTCAATTATGATGCCTCTTGGAAAGAAAACTTTATACAGCTGAGATATATGGTAATCTTTAATAGACTTTGAGGTAAGACCTGTATGTCCATTTGACTCTGATAGAGTTAAAGAATTCCTTTGAATTAAATTTTTCAAGTTTTAGCCAGCAGTTTGGGATTATAGTCAATTCAATTTTATTTATTTAGCACCAAATCCTTACAACTGTTGTCTCAAGGTACTTTGTGAAGTAAAGTTAAAGGCTCTAAAATATTACTAAGAAACCCCAACAATCACACAAGTACCTATGACCAATCACTCGGTGACAGTGGGAAGGAAAACATTCTTTTAATAGGAAGAAACCTCCAGCAGAACCAGGCTCAGGGAGGGGAAGCCCTCCACAACGACTGGTTAGGGGTTAGGGGGAAGAGAACATAGCTGAGAGAGACAGGACAAAAGAGACGCTATGGGAGAATGAGCCAAAGTTCATTATTACTAATGATTAAATACATTACTGGTGTATAAGCACACAAGGAGTGAAAAGAGATAAAAAGGCAAAATGCTCAGTGCATTAGTGCTGGGAAGAACCCCTAGCATGCATTACAGACACTATCTCTACTTTTAAGATTAGACTTAAAACTTTCCTTTTTGACAAATCATATAGTTAGGGCTGGACCAGGTGACCCTGAATCCTCCCTTAGTTATGCTGCAATAGACGTAGGCTGCCGGGGGATTCCCATGATGCATTGAGTTTTCCTTTCCAGTCACCTTTTTCACTCACTGTGTTAACAGACCTCTCTGCATTGAATTGTACCTGCTACTAATCTCTGTCTCTCTTCCACAGCATGTCTTTATCCTGTTCTTTTCTTCTTCACCCCAACCGGTCGCAGCAGATGGCCCCGCCCCTCCCTGAGCCTGGTTCTGCCGGAAGTTTCTTCCTGTTAAAAGGGAGTTTTTCCTTCCCATCGTCGCCATATGATTGTTGGGTTTTCTCTGTATGTACTATTGTACAATATAAAGCGCCTTGAGGCAACTGTTGTTGTGATCTGGCGCTATATAAATAAAATTGAATTGAATTGAATTGAATTGAATTAAACAATTACAAGCTTTACGAAAAAGGAAAGTTTCAAGCCTACTTTTAAAAGTAGAGAGGACGCCTGTCTTCTACACCCAATCTGGTTTCATAGTATGACAGCTGAAGGCTTTGCCTCCCATTCTACTTTTGAAAACTTTACAAACCATAAGTAAGCCTGCAGTCTGAGAGTGAAGTGGTCTTTTGCGATAAGGTAATATAATGTCTGATTATTCAAGATATTGCATGTGAGTAGAAAGATTTTAAATTTAATTCTGTATTTAACCCTTTAAGACCTACCATAGAACCAAGTTCAAAAGCACAGCATTGCAAACAAGAGCAGAACTTAAATTAAAGAATCGATCTCACCAGGTTAGTATCGATCCAATACCGATGCCGACTTAGTATCGATACAATTGATATTTGGATCGCTCCGCCTACCACTACACAGCAGTATGAATACATTTATACTATATATACTCTGTTGAGCCAAGTGTTTCCTTAACCTTAACTAGTAACAACTTCACGAATTTCTTCACAAATAACAAATATGTTTAACCATATGAGAAAAAAAGAGAAAAAATAGAAGCAGGAGGAAAAAAAGAGGAAAAAAAACGGCAGCACAGCACGGTGGCTGTCTGTGGATAATTTATAGGAGCCAGTGTTTGGATATCAATTCCTTGTCCACAAAAATGATGCCAGCTTTGAGTTGGATTTGTGAACTGAGAGAAATTAGGCAGTTTCATGGTATCAGATGTGATGGCTTTACAGATAAATACAATATGGAGAATAGCTACAGTGCCACATACAAAAAGTTAAAAACAAGTCTGTCACTAACAAAGAGAAACTGAGTTCAATTCAGCATTCTTTTGTCCACTTCAAATGAGTGCCAAAGAGGATTGTATGTGCAAATCTCCAGTGATATTCAAACCTATTAGCTGAATCAAGTGTGGTATAAATATCAGTTTAAAAAAAAAAACACATGATGGATTAAATTTTTGAACATCAAAAATTAATATTTCTCCACACTTTTGTACAGTGTAGGGTGGCATGGTCATTAGCAATGCTGCCTCACACCAAGAAGCTCCTGAGTTTGAATGCACCAACTGGCTGGGGCCATTCTGTGTGGAGTTTGCATGTTTGTCCCGTGTCTGCATGCATTCTTCTTTGGGTACTCCTGCTTCCTCAAACAGTCCAGATACATGCACTTAGAAAAAAAAGCCTATAAGAAATACAAAGTGCTTGTAGTTTCTAGTTCCATCCTCTTTAAAGCAGTCAAGACAAGATCTGGTAAAGCAGGAAAACCCTGAGATAAACTTTCAGGTGTCCTGGGCAGAATGGCAACACCTCTCTATGCCTGCAGACGCACTTCAAGAAACTGCAGCTAACACAGGGCTGTTGGTATAGTGTTGCACTGTGCAGATAAAATGCACAAGCAAGCTTGACATGTAAGAGGCATCAGAAGGTGTAGGTTTCCATGAATAGAGCCTTAGCTTGACGCTCCGCTTAGTCCCTCTTTTCTTTTCCAAAAATAGACAACAATCCTTGATATAGTTTTTCAATATTTACTTCAAAATTCCAAACAGGTACATAGCAACAGAATTCCAAATTATGAAACCAAATTTTAATAACCATTTAAATTTATGGAATGTTGCCCTCTTGGACAAGACTAGAAAAACCCTAGAAAAAGGTGTAATACACACTGTGGTATTTAAACATCAGGCACGTTAGATCTACTAAAACCATAGTAGAAATTTAATTGTCATAGAAAATTGGCATCTTTTCATTTGTAGAGACATAAGATAACAACTGGTGCACATTAGCACAAATATGCCAGAGCAGGTGGATATCTAAGTCTCTCACATTCTCTTACACATACACAAACACACATATTCACAAACAAACACACACACACGCACAGAGCCTGTGCGATGAGCTGAGCTGGCCTATCTGCTAGGGAAACAATGAGAATTTAAAGTACTCTCCAGCCCCCTAGTGAACAGAAGACAAATGACCAAAGTGTGTGGGCTCCACTAATGAGCACATTCCTATTGTTGCACACAAACTGCCAATTGATTTCACATGAATCTCCAACTAAGGAAAAAGGGAAGGGGGAAATTCTTCAGTTTCACTGCTGGAGACCCTTGAAGGCCTTTCAAATTCACAGGAGGGCTCTTTAGCAAGACTGTGACGACTGCACAGATGCTTCGCTAATTACTGTAGTTGAGTGCACTTTTTGTAATATTTGTTGTGCATTATGTGGAAGATCTCTGAATTAAAGCACTTCTTACTGATGTACTTTTTTTTCTTTCTGTATGTGCGATAGTATAGCAGTTTTTAATTTTCATTTCTCTATGGATAGCAAAATAAGCTTCATTAGCCTTTTCAGCAAAAGAAAGCTCTACATTCAGGTAATTTCAGAAGTTTGCACTGAATGTTGAACAACACAAGTACAGTCTACATCTCTAGGGGCACAGCATTTGGACTGACATTAGTTATTTCAAAATGAGCAATCACATCCAAATGACACTTTTCTTGTAGTATAATGTAATTGACTATAAAAATGTCAGTTAAATACAAACTCCTACGCTCTAACAGGACAAAGTCAAAAACCTACAGCAATAGCTTTGCTACACAATTCTTTTGTAAATTATTGTAAATTAACCTGGTCCACAAAAATGTAAGAAACAAGTAGTGATATAGGAGGCATCTGTTTTGACTGGTCGCAATGTTCATGTACGATATCTACAAGAAAATTTTGACATTACAATATACACTAGACATCAACTTTATTAGGCAACTCAATACATTGTGCGTATAGTGTCATCAGAGACAGTCTACCCCCCTCCCTCAACTGTTTGCTTACAGAGAAAATCGGTCCACAGAGGTTAACATCACCATCACCCTTCATGAAGCACTAAGACATCTGGAGAACAGGAAGAGCTATGTGAGGATGCTGTTGGTAGACTGCAGCTCAGCATTCAACACCATAAATCCAGACAAACTGGACCGCATTCATATTCTCTGTCAAGATTTCCTCAACAACCGGCCTCAATCAGTCCAACGTGGCCCAAACCTCTCCCTTCCACTATCACGTAGCACCTGGTCCCAGCAGGGCTGCATTCTCAGCCCCCTACTTTATGTCATGAACACCTATGACTGCAAACCAAGCCACCCAACCAATGTGATTGTCAAGTATACCGCTGACACCACCGTAGTTAGGCTCATCTCTAATGAAGGTGAGACGGCCTACAGAATGGAGGTAGAGAACTTGTCCTGGTGGTGCTCAGATAATAACCTGCACTTCCTGTATGTCCTGAGGAAGAATAACCTGGATGAGAGGCTCCTATTGTTGTCCTTCCACTCCTCAGTAGAGATTGTGCTCTTTTACTGCCTGGGTGTTTGGTACACAGGGGCCACAATTGAGAACAAGAAGGCTGTACCGAGGGTAATTAGCACTACCCACAAAATCATTACCTGCCCTCTGCCACCATTGGAGCCCATCACTAGATCCTCAGGAAAGCCAGGGCCATCACAGGTGACCCCAGGCACCCTGCTCATCACCTGTTTGACCTGCTGCCCTCTGATCAGTCAATCAGGTCCCACACCTCCAGACTGACAAACGGCTTCCTCCCCTAGGCCATTTGGAAATTCAATGAACACTATTTTCCCTTTGTCTCTATATATGTGTGGAACACTTACATTTTCACTGTAGATTTACAATGACAATAAAGGGCTATTCTATTCTCTATTCCATATTATCACATAATGGTCAAGACAGCCTTATAAAGTTCATTCAGACAGATGCTAGTGATCAGAGGAGAAGGGCTAGATTGCAGTGAGCTGATAGGAAGCAAAAATAATGCAAGGATTTGAAGGAATAGTAGATTTGCATCATGGATGTGCCACTGATAAATCTGCAGTAATTGTTTGATGCTATCATGTCAGTATAGACCAAAATCACTTTCTATTTCAGCTTGGTAATAATGTGGTAATAGTGAAGTAACAAGGTCTTGATCTTTATGAGGTAACTTCTGTAATTACCACCTCCAACCATCAAACGTGATTTTAGACCCCATTTCATCTCCAAGCCATCACTTGACCCAGCTGTCTTAGCTAATTATAGGCCAATCTCCAACCTTCCTTTTACCTAAAAAAATCTTGAAAGAGTAGTTTTAAATGTGCTATCTGCAACGGAATGGTTTATGGCAGAGTTTCAGTCAGGTTCCAGAGCCCATCACAGTACAGAAACAGCTTTGGTGAAGATTACAAATGATCTTCTGTGCTTGTCCTGCTAGAACTCAGAGCAGTGATCGATGCTGTTCACTATAATACTTTTCTATAACTACTATTGTACTATTATTTAGAGCCGAGTACTATTGTACTCGGTTCTAAAAATCTGAGATGTACTTCTCGCATTACCTTCTAGATGGCCACCAGTAACACTGTGAGGAATCTTGGAGTTGTTTTTGAATAGGATAAGTCCTTCAATGTGCGTATTAAATAAATATAAAAGACATTTTTCTTAAATTTTCCTCAGTATCTCTAAAGTTAGAAATATCCTGTTTCAGAGTGATGCTAAAAAACTAGTTGTCATTTATTACTTCTAGGCTGGACTATTGTAATTCATCTTTGTCAGCATGTCCTAAAACTCCACGAAAAGCGTTCAGCTGATCAAAAATGCTTCCGCAAAAATATTGACAGGGACTAGAAAGAGGGAACATATTTCTCATTTACTGGCTTCTCTACATTGACTCCCTGTTAAATCCAGTGTCGAATTTCAAATCCTTTTCATCACGTATAAGGTCTTGTGTTGAAACATCACTCTGGATGCATTAGCTATTAATCTCTGGCTCTCTTACACAGTGTTGTCTTTGTCCTGTCTTCTTCCCCCAAATCTCGCAGCACATGGCCACCCCTCCTTGAGCCTGGTTCCACCCGATGTTTTTTCACATTAAAAGGGAGTTTTTCCTTCCCACTTTTACCAAACCACTTACTCATAGGGGGGGCCATATGATTGTTGGGGGTTTCTCTGTTTTCTCTGTATTATTCTGGGTTCTTTACCTTAACAACCTAACTTTGTTGTGATTTCGCACTTAAATTGAATTTAATTGAACTGAATTGAATTGAATGTTATAGCTACGGTAATATTAGACTGAAATTTATTTAACTAAATAATAAACAGGCCAGAAACTGGGGGTAATAGTGTGAAAATAAATACATGCCTATGAGAAAAAAAAAAGTATTATAGCGGTAGCAATATGATGACCTAATATGGACTGAATGGTAAATGGACTGGTTCTTATATAGCACTTTTCTACTCCTCATCAGCATTTAAAATTCTTTATAGAACTTTCCTCATTTACCCACCACACTGTGGAATCATTATATTGTTTTAGAATACAGTATACTTCTGATGTAGAAATTGTGAAACTATTACACTGATTTGTATTACATTGTACTGCTGATTTATAAAGAAATACTGGTTGCATAGAATTATGGCCTTCCTTTTCTGATTATGAAGAGAACAGAACATGCTGCTCAGGAGATTCTCCCCCATCTCATCAGGAGGAGATAAATAGGAAGCCAAAGTCGTAACTTAGGCTCACTGAGGGAGAAAGGATGTGAATGTTTAGGTTTTATGACTTGGGTGGGGGTGTTCATTCACACAAGCACTTTTTTCTATGCTTTTTTACCTTCTATCTAACATTCACACACATTCATACTCCAATGAGCACATCAGAAAGCTTAGGGTTAATATCTTTCCCAAGGATATTTGGCATACAGATAGGAGCCATCACCAACCTTTTGATTTGTAGATGACATGCTCTTCATCCTGAGCTACAGCCAAACAAATCTGTGCATTAGAATTTTCACATACTGACTTGTGTTAGTAACTTCATAATAAGGTAATACTGACTGATGTTTAACATATTAGAATACTGGAACCAAACTATAATTCTAGAATTAATCCTGCTTCATGCCTGTAACACTTTTCTTTGTTTGAAGGCAAAAGTGTAAATATTGTGCTTAATGTTGCAGCTTCTTACCTGGTGTCTCTTTCTAATTCCATGTTAGTTGCCTATTAAAAGCAAACTTCAAATAGTGTGATGATTACTTGGAAATGTGTGTTAGTTTCAATTTCACAAATCAACAATTGCATTTCCTACTTGCCTGATATCAATACATCATTTTGGTTATGTCACTTTAACAAGCATGGCTGTATAATGTTTTCCTAATTAACATTTTCATTTCAAATATCAAAGTTTTGCCACTCAGCATTAATCTTGGTAACACCTCCAGGCTTAATTTAATTTTCAATTTCAACAGTCCCTATGATAAAAACTGCATGTAAAAAACCCAGTCAAATTGGATAAAATACTTGGTCTTCCTTCACAGGTTATACTGAACACAGCTTATACTATACACACAGTTACACAAAATCACAGATTCATGAATGGCTACATTTAAAGTCAACATGGAACAAAATACATGCTAATTCTGTTATGTGTACCAAGCCATTAACAAAAACAAAACAAACAAAAAAAAAGCTGTATATTTTTACTAATCACATTTTTCAGACATCTGAAATTTCCTTTGGTTGTGTAGCATATTCACATACTTACTTTTCCCTAAATTCATTTGTGGTCTTTAATATGCTTTTAATGAGGAAACGAATAACAGCAGTGAATGAAACTAACAATGAGAGATGGGCAGTAACGGGTTACAAGTAACGTGATACTGTAATCCAGTTACTTTTTCAAGTAATGAGTAAAGTAAGGGATTACTATTGTAAAAAAGGTAATTAGATTACTGTTACTTTCCCGTAAGCATGCTGCATTACTGCGTTACTAAACTGTGATTTTGTTAGCGTGTCTCATGACAATGATGTGAGTGAGCGCAACGTTCGTGGCAACAGCTGTGTGCAGATCAAAAATGGATAATATATAGAGTGCGGGGGAGAGTACGACCATGCAGCGTTTAAAACGTGGAAGTACTGACCTTACTTTGAGTTTGATTCCGTAAAAAGTGACAAAAACATTAGTGTCCACTGTTCACTGCGTGGGAAGAAAACTTGTTTTTACAGTGAAAAAAACCCAAAACGTCAGAGCAAGCAGCGAATACGCTGCCACGGGAATGTGAAATTAACAGAGAAACTCCCAGATCCTTCCACTGACATGACCGCTGTGGCACACCTGCACCAGGGCAAACCTCCGCCTGCCCCACTCCTGCTAAACAGGTGAAAATAGAGCAACAGGACCGCTGAGTCTTTGATTTTATTTATTTTCTGCTGTGTTTCACTTGCATCTATTTGAAAGAGTGAGTGTAAACACAAAAAAATATTTTATTTTATATGCTGGAATATGCAGAAAATAGGTTTAAATGTTAAACAAATTTCTTCTAGTCAGAGAATGTTGCATATAATTAAATTTCTGCTTGA
>VUQR01017742.1:0-36659 GCA_015108515.1 Hemichromis elongatus | reverse complement strand
CATTCTTTCATCCTCGTGTTTTTTGTCTCAGCATCATTCATCTGAGAGCCTCAGCCTCTCGTACTTGAAGCCAGTTACTTGTTTTCTACAGTTTTCAGATGTGAGGTCTTTCCTTGTTCTTCTTTTATTTCTTTTGTCTTGTCTTGGAAAACCTGCACGTCCTTCATACCTCATTATTTAACAGTTAGTGTCTCTCCCTCCCCCTCGCCTCCTCCCTCGCTCTCCTGTCTGGCGTGGCCCTCTGTGGCTGCGTCTCTTTGTCTTGTGTTTACGTGGTTTCTTATCCTCTTTACATTCATCTACCTTCTCTCTGCCCTTTGCTCTTTGGTTGTTCCTCTGCATACAGATGAACACTGGATTCCTTAGCGGTCTCCTCTCTGCCTGTAAACTGTCGGCTAGTGCTCTTAACACAAATTTCGCTCGAGTGCGAGGTCCTCACAGGATACGTGGAATTAGTCGGCAGGCCCTGAAACAAAATAAATCCTTTTTTCATTTTTGTTGATAAAACGTTCCCCGGTGAAAAAAATGTCTTGTTTTTATTTATTTATTTGGCACATTTTCAGCTCTTTATTCAACCTCTTGACTTAAATTTGTTCAGTATTTGCATTCAGCTGCCCTCCTGACGACTCGGGTCACTAACCCAGGCGACTCGTTCAGAGTGGAGTGCGATTACCTCGGGTGTCCTCGTCATTTTCCTCCTCATGCACTGAACCGTTTGCACCGTTTGAATACAAATGCTGACGGTTGTTTTTGTAATAAGACTCAGCACCGAGTCGAGCTTCGTCTTACCGCAGAAGAGTTTCCTCCGACAGGCGTGAACACTTTCACACTGCTGCTGCCTTCATGTCACAACATCAGCCAGGTGGATGTGCAGCTTAATGCAGCTCCGCTTACCTTTGATTATAACAGCTGAGAGGACAGCTACTCTGCTGGTTCAGTGTTTTGGGGGGGGGTTTGGCCTTAATGGTGTCTTAGAGTTTGTATTTAGACTACATCAGACCTAAGAGGCAGTATTTAAACTGCTGGTTTAAACTCAAACATGTGTTATAAAATGTTTTTGTGATGATTTTTTTAGACTTTTTGTTTTAGAATAAAGCAGCTGGAAACACTTCAAAGTCCTTTCTGGCTCTGTAAAGAGTTTTGTCACTTCTAGATAAAAGACGACGTTACTGAGCAAGATTATTGTAGACAACGAACTAAACTAGAAACTGAAGTGAGATGTTTTTGGTTCACTACATTTATTTATTTATTTATTTTAGTTTATTTAAACAAAAATAAAAGCTAGGCTTTTGACAAAATTTGAAATCTAACTGTAATAATTTGAACTTAACGAAAATAAAAAATAAAAATATGGAGGAAATCGCCTTCGTTTTAGTATCTGTTAATTTGGTTACAATGTTACTACAACTGAGTCACTGCTTTTAAAACTAATATTAATTTCATTAAAGCTAACTAACAAGCCTAATAAAACTAAAGTAAATTGAACAGTTTTAAACAATAAAAACTGAAAGCAAAATGAAATAAAAGTAAAAACAAATTAGAGAATATAAAACTGCAGAAACTCTGATATGGAAACAACAGATCACAGCCTGCAATCTGTAGATTAAAAATGGGTTTTGTGATTAGAATGATTTTCTTCCCTCTTTATAAGCTCATGTGTCGTCTTTTAATATTTATCAGTGAAATCTGTTAAAAAACGGAAACGCCTGAAACTTTTCTCGCTCTCTGTCACCCAGACGTGAACCAGTTGGTTGTTTGCTTTAGCCAATGGTGTCGGACGTTCCAGTGTTATGTCTGTCCTAATCCTGGTTCACAGTACCCTTGCTTAGCCTTTGACCCCATCTTCTAAGTGTTTGGTGGGAACTGAGGGAGTGTCATGTGGCTTCAGAGGTCACCAGAGGCATAGGAGTCACCCTCAGACCAGCTCAGAGTCATTCACCGGCACAGCTGAACCAACAGAGACGCAAGCAGGGAAACATCTTACTGCGTTACCGGCACATCCTCCTCAGTCAGAACACCGAGAAGAGTCTCTGTGTGCTGCTGCAGGCGTCACTCTTAGCGACTCTGCTCTCTTGAAAGGGAACTTACCTGTAGCAGTGCGGCGTGCTCACGCAGCAGCTTAGCATAGCCTTAGTTAGTCAAACAAAGATGTCTGCCAGTCGCGCTGAACGCTTCCTTCTTTTGCCTAAATATAGTTCAAAGTCACATTTTTCTCTTCATGGAATAAGTAACAATGCATGACAGCATCTCAGGACCCCACTAAGGTGAAACAATTGGCCTTTGAAGCATTTGTGTGAAGCACTCATGTAACTTTATTTTATGCCACAAATAAATAAAAGCACTTGTTGAGCTAAGTGTACGGTGACTTTTCCTCCCTGTGGATCAGAATGTTTGGCAGCACCTTGTATGTAAAGGAAATGAGCCATGAGTGAAATATAAACCTGAACGTTTTCAGGATCATCAGGCAGACGGAGCTTCGGCCTTTATTATGACAGGTGTAACTAGCTTTTATTTATTTGTCCTTTACTGCAAAAGATAAATGTGTAAATCCAGCCTGTGACTCACTGACTCCTCCCAGTCTCAAACCGGGAAGCTTTCATATGTAAGGTGAGTGTGATGTTTAAACAGACTGTTACTCATTCCCAGACATCTGGGGTGGTCCGCACAACAAGCCTTATTATTTGTTACAGTGACACGCTCCACAGCCAGCACAGTCACTCTGCAGCTACGTTACCCTTATAATCCAAGTGTAGTCGCATTAAAATAATTTAATGAATTAAAAAATGTGGTCAGTTGAGAAAATGCAGCTTTTTGGCACGTTTGGCTTGCCTTACAGAAGAAGAAGAAGGAGCTGTGTAACATCCTCGGGCCACGTTCCCTTCCCACTGACGGCTAATCTGACAGTTTAATTCACAATATCTAAACATATTAAAACAGTTTAAAACAAAATTAAATGTTATAAAAATAAAACAACTCAAAGTGTGATGTAGATCTTGTGTCTTCCTCCGGCAGTCCCCCGAAAAACAGGCTTTGCCGTCTTTCCCCAGCCTTCCTTAGATAATAAGATATTTCTCCGCCCTTCATTATTTTCCACTTAAGCTTTTATTGCCTCGTTGTTTGGACGGCGGCGTCTGTGATTAAAGATTCATAATGAAGTATCGCATTAGGAAGATGAAACAAAGTTAAAGTTAGTTTGACTCCGCCAACATTAAACCACGGCAGCTCTGTTTTCGCCGCGACTCACGGAATGACATTACGACAGCAGTCGCAGAACAATTTAAGCTATTAATCTGTTTTATTACCGCACTGTCAAAACAGCGTGACTCTCATCGACAAAGAATCTGACACTGCTGAATGCAATTTGAAAATATGAAGCACTTTCCCGGCTTAAAATCTCAAATCACATTCAAGTGGATATCGACACGAAGTGAGGCTTCGGCTCTATAAAGACTCATAAAGATGTAACTGAATTAAAGCTTCGCTAGTTCATTTCCTCCTCTTCCGCTCGCTTCTCCTTCACTTACTTTAAATATTACTCTTCGCCTCTCCGCCCGCCTTTATTTATTATTTTACCTCAGCTTCCGTCTGCGACTCCTCGCGTCGAGGCGCCGCCGTTTGGGCTCCAGTGTTCGCTTATATTGAGGCCATCTATCTGCGCCGTGGCTGTCGTCGGCTCTCAGGAGTTTTTTTAACGTGTTGTGACACAAAGCTGCGTCTTGTCTCTGTTTTTAAAAGTTGCCGAGCGGCAGGCCTGCGTGATGGATGACTCTGTGCGTGTGTGTGTGTGTTTGCAGCAGCTGTAAGCAGCCCTTTTAGAACGAGTCAGTGAAAGTGTGTGTGTGTGTGTGAGAGAGCGGGGCAGGTGCAGATGACATATAACAAGTCCTTGTTTCCCCTGAAATCCATCAGAAATCTCTTAAATACCGGGGAATTAGTGAGGATCACATTACTCTCAATTACTGTCAGACACGGAGAGAAATCCTTCCAATTATCCTTTTGAATATGTGACCCGTGTAGCTGCGAGCGCGCTATGCACGTAACAGCATTAAGGAAGTCATCCCTAAACAGGTATTACATAGTTGAGTTTCCCTTCAAACCGAGCGCTCGGTGGCTTTTCTGTTCTGCCTGGAATGTTTTCAATTCCTCGTTTTGGTTTGATGACTCTCTCAATTATGTTAAACTAGTTGTTGCATGAGCCAGGAAGCTGTTCTCATTCATTACATCTGTTTCTCTCGTTCTGTCTTTCTCACACACACACACACATGCACGCACAGACCACCAGCCTCCTCATTTGGTCTTAACTCTTCTCCAGCTGTGTGCCAATTTGCCTCCTCCAGAGTGCGTGGGGTTCGGGAGGGGGGTGATTAGGAGTTACGGGCTGTATTTAAACAGCGCGCCTGTCCTCTTTCGTGTGTTGATGATAAATGTTCTCGCTGCGTGCATGTCTACATAAGTGTTTTAGTTCTCATACTGGGTGTGTGTATGCACGCCAGTAATGGGTTCCATCCGCATCGCTCCCTAATCCCCAGCTGCCGCGCGGTGCTGACTGGGTTCCTGGAGGGAGAATTCCAAACTTGCCACCGGATTTACAGTGGATTCTCTACAGATTACCACTGGATTTGTGCCCCGTTCCCAATATGGAAACTCTCATAACACACTAGGGATCACGTTAGTATTTTTCCAGTATTCATTAACTGGTCAGTAAGTTTTTGAATGAATGAATCTTTTAGTCAAACGATGCGTTTTCCTGCAATGAAGCATGAAGTGTTTGTTTGTTGTTTGTTCTACTTTTTTTTATTTCATTTCCAAAACCGATACAAGTAAACCTCACAAATCCCCACTCGTGGTTTCCAGTAGCTCCGTCTCGACCGCTGGAGTGACGAAGGTTTGGGGTCGAGCATGAGATCGAAATGTGAGCCGGACACAAGCAGACAGTACAGCTGTACAGAGCCACTGGAACCAGGGCGTGCTTCATAACTGGGACCACTGAGAAGCCGGAGAGGGGGAGTCAAAGCGTCGCTGGACTGAACAGTCAAACAAACGCAGTCTGTCCAACACTCGGGGGCACCGTGACCCCCAATCACCCGACGGGCATCCACACGACCCGCGCTTGTTTTAGCGTTTTGGTTGAAAAGTAATTCTCATCTTTCAGGAAGCGTTTGAGTTTCCTCTCTAGGCTGAAATGTGAAGCAGGCCGAGCTGATTTTTCCCTCTGTGTTCAGACAGCGGTGCCTTGATTACTCCATGATACTTTTTTTTACCATCTCATCGGCACTATTTGCTTAATCCCCGCCCCCTCCACCTATGCTTATTTACTCCGTCGTTGTCTGATCACCTCTGGTCCTTTCTACTTTATCTGATTTTCTCTCTGTTTGCAGGTTTGTTGCAAATAGAGGCTGACAGCTTCTGATAACAAAGTGACATTAAGCACTTTAGTTTGACAGCCTAAAATCTCCCCCCACCCACCCCCAAATGAAAAGAAATACACAGACTACAGGAAAGTGATAATGTAAGCTGGTTGATCACTCCTAATCATCTTAATCTTAGAGATGATGTCTTGTTTTCCAGCTCCAGTTTTGATCCTTCTCATCTCTCGTCCTATCTGTGTTTTTCATCTCCCGTACCTTCCTCTTAACTTTGCCCCCCCTCCTTATCTCTCTCTTCCCTGCCCTCTTCACCTCCCCGTTACCTCTCCACCACTCTTATCTCTGCCTCGGTGACATTATCATGTCCGGCGGCCAAACGCTAACTGACAGATGGGCTGACTGATACGGGGCACAGGTATACAGGCTCAGGGGTGAACAGCAAGCCCTGCAGACTGGCGGGCAGACAGACTCGCAGTCATAAAACGTCCAAAAAGAGAGAGACGTGGAGTCAGACAGACACATGGACGGCTAGAAGACAAAACGGCTGCGGCCATTAAGAGCAGAGAAATCTGAGACTGAGACGCTAACCCGGAGCGACGTACGGCGAAGGAGACAGGTGACAGAGAGGCTGGACGGGTGTTTTGACAGAGAAGCAGAAACGCAGCGTGCGTGCGTGCGTGTGTGTGTGTGTGTGTGTGTGTGTGTGTGTGTGTGTGTGTGTGCGTGCGATGAAACACACATAAACATGCTAACTGTGGAGTCGGGAGGGGCAGAAGAAGACATCCCAAACATGAAGGGCATGCAGTTAGATAGACGCTTCCCACTGCTGACCACCCAACCTAACACACACACACACACACACAAGCAGCAGCACGGAGACCACCAGCACTCAGCGTGGGACCTGTGCAAGCGTTTATGTACATTACACAAAGGTCAGCAGGTGAATCATGCGATTGGTCAGAAGCTCCAGAGTCCGTCTCACTCAGCGAGGTCGATATTTACATGATATCCATAAACACAGCATGGATGTACTGCAGTAGATGGAGAGATGCGTGCAGACAAATGAAAGAGACAGAAAGACGCAGAGATAAAATCTAATACCTCGTAATGTTTGCTATGTGGACAACATGTGTTTGTGTACTCGCTTTCCCCGGCACAGGACATCGATATCTATTAATGGGACGCGGCTGGATTACCACAGCTGTGCGCGTGTCTTCGCTTGCGTTAACTGAGCCCTAGCCTACTTAAAACTGTCACGTGTCACTTATATTCTGTTGCTATGTGATCTTTGGCCGAGACGAGCCGAGCGCGTGCTTCGCCCTCTCTCCAGCTCGTCTCTGTCGTCCACAACTAAGTGCTTTCAGCAGGTTTTTGTAAATATTTCAGATTCAGTAATACCTGTCGGCGGGCTCTTTGCTAAGGTACGTGAAGAGAGCATCACTCGACGCAAACAGCAAACTCTGACGGCGCTGTGTCGCTGCCAGCGGTTGGTTGATTATTTATTGTGAAGGTGCTGGGGTCTCGTGTTTATTCCCCTGATTGCTTTTCATCACATCCGGCGGTTTCTTTGCTTCAGTTTGAGAAACTGTGGTCTCAAATTTCTTTCTCTTAAATGCATAAAATTCTCTTTTCCAGACGAGGTCCGTTAGATCCAGCTGACTACCCGATGCAGCCATGGTCAGGTCCTTACCCCGGGCCTCCGCACGCCCAGCAGGGATACCCCCAGTCCCCATCCTACCCCACCTCCCAGTCTGCCCCATCTTACTCCAACTACCCACCTGGTCAGCCATACCCACGGCAAGGAGACCCTCGAGGCATTGACCCTGGCTACTACCCCCACCCTAGGTAATTAAATGCAAGAAAGCACCCTCATACCACGATCTGTATGTGTACTGTACGTACCGCCTTGATGCAGTGGTGCTGGTTTTGTGGTTCCAATACAGCGTGTCTGGTCGAGAGGGCGGAGCTCTAGATTATAAGCTGTTGACTGCTAAACTAAAACTAGGGCCCAGGCTTCTCAGGCTGCCTGTTAGTCCACGTAGCCACGCAGGAAGCTAAATTATTTGACAGATAACTCGATTAAAGACGGCCGCTAGCTACAGCTGCCTCCATCATCATCCACCTGTCACTCAAAGCAGCTACGCCCTTAAATTTAAGCCTTAATGCATTAAAACAAGTGAGTTTCAAAACATCATCATGTACAGGGGTCAGGGAACTTAGCCAGAGGGGCCCAAACCTTTATTAGTCTGACGTCCATGCACAGCCTCAAGTGGCCATTCGCAAGAACTGCAGTTTTGTGCTTCAGGTGATCATATTGCAGATTTGTTCATGCTTCATATTACTGCCGCTCACCTTCGTCTGTCTTTCCTTCCCTCTCGTCCGACTCTTCCTTCTTTTCCATCTCTGAGTATTTTGCTGTTTTTTTGATCAGACGTTGTTCTCTAGCTCTCAGCAGAGAGGGCCCATGCGGCAGGACGTGCCCCCATCTCCCACCCCGCCTCTCCGGGGGCTGCGGTACGACACGATGACACGTGGAACTGGGGGTGGGGGTTACAGGTAGGGCCGACTGGTGGACGAAGACCATTCCAGGTAAACGCTGAGCTCTAAAATCCTTCTCCCCTGTGTACCAATCATATACTAATATGACAAAACACTGAGTAGAAACCTGTCTAAATAATGAATAATACAACTCTGACACTGTACTCGAGTATGTCGGCACCGCCCTCTGTAACTTTAAGAATATGTTTGATTGGACAGGCACCGGCGGGAGCTCGGCACAGACCGGCGTGGCTTTACTCGGGAGGGAGGAGGACAGCAACAGCAAACAAACCCAAAGCAGAAGACGGCGTGACCGCAGCAGACACATCGAGTCCAGACATGAACATAAGCACAACGTCGGCGTCTTCGTATTCTGAGCTTTTCTGCGTTCAGCTTGTCACTGAAGCAGAGTTAAAAGCTCATAATGCGACGATCCGAATCCCCGTCGTTATCAAACAGTGTGTGTGTGTGTGTGTGCTGGTAGAGGTGTACGGTAAGGTAAAGGAGGTTAATTACAGAGTGGAGGATGCGTAATGTCTTGTTGTTTGAAGTCATTTAAATTGCTTTGAATCTTCGGAGAGTTTAAAATGAGCAGGTTTTTACTTTTCACTGTACTCTGATTAAGTTGTCTCTTGTAACAATCTGTCAGGCTGCACAGGTAATTGGATCCTTTCGAATTAAGCTCACATTCACTACCGCTGCTCCAGCAGGATAAAGAAAAACATCCACAAACGCAACCCGAGGTAACGCGCTAACGCTGACTATAGATGGAGGTTCACGCAGGTATGAGTAACACGTCTCGGCTTTATTATGTTTGTCTAATGAACGCTTTTTTATTCTCGAGATCTGAACGTTTATGTGGACAAAGATGTGAGCGCAGCATCTCAGATTTTCCAGCAGCAAAGATATCTTTCTTTCCTATTGGCTACTGGAACACAAAGTCGTTACAGCGCTCCAATCGGCACTCTGCAATAGTTTATTCCTCCTGCTAAACAAAGAAAACTCGTTCAGAGGCCGGCCGATGTCTAAGGCGACCAATCAGGGAGCGTGCCACTGTACCAGCACACGAGTAATCTGATCATATCCTGTGTTATTGAAACGAGTTAATCCCACTGAAGACTCTGTGAATGATCCTGGCTGTTCACTTGGTTTGTTTTTGGGTGCAGGACGAGGCGGAGACCACGTCTGCTCCGCCTTTTTTTGACTGTGTTTCAAAGAAGCTTTAGAAGTACGAAAGATCTCATTTGCTTATATTTATACACATTAGCAGAACTGGAAATTATCTTTGTAAGGTCACATTATTTAAAAAGACCTCCGCTTGAATGTAGGACAAGCTTGCATTTTACAGACACGTCCCCGTCCACCTGTGTGCACTCTGAACTTTTCTGTCCGACCTTCAGTTCAGACTCTTTTAAGGTTCGCGACGTCCTTTCTGACATCGAGGAAAGGCAGGGTGGCGATAGCACAGTGAGGCAGGTAGCCCGGGTGTCACACGGTTCTTTTAAAGCGTCTCCGATGTGTTGGAGCTGTTTAAGCTCTGCTTTTCCACACTGTCGAGAAGACCGGACAGAAAAGGATTTTCTTTTTTGGGCGGCGTTTTTTTTTCCCACAGCGGTGATGGAGGTCGCTTTCACTCTGCATTACTTTGCGCCGTGCGATTTGAAGGACGTTTCAGTGACCTGACGGTGTAGGCATCACGGCTCGAACGTGAAGTGAGCTTCAGAGTGCTGTCAGCGCCGCACCATAATGCAGATCCATTTTGCCACTTAGCAAAACCATCAGTTAAGTGTGACTAAGAGTTAAAGCCTTGCATAACATCCGTGTTTCACACCACAAAGCTCAGCAGTATTACTTTCAATGGAGATGAAATGTTTAAAATGACATTCGCGGGTGGACCGCGGCGCTCCCAGCACAGCCGAGGGGCTGAAGGCCCGCTAACGTGAATGTTGAGACTAATGCAAAAGAACGTAACGCGTAGATTTTATCTGAAAGGTTTTTGTGTGTTTGTGGACAAATATGGATTTGATGGAGTTTTAACAGTCGGATAGAGGGAGGTTAAGAAAAGGTATGGAGAGACGTGAGGAACAGGAGGGAAAGAAAAAGAGAAAGATAGGAATGTGTAATATTTCAGAATAAATATGAAAAGGAAATGGTTGAAGAAACGGTCAGAAAGAGGTAAATGCAGTGCAATTTGTGCAGCATTAGTTCTGCTGTAGGAGGAGGAGCGTTGCCGAGTGAATGTAGTGACTTTGTGAAGTATTCATAATTATTTCTCCTTTTGTGTTGTCACGTTTCACCAGTGTGAAAATCAGACTTCCAAATCAAGCAGTAAAGCACATTTTTGGAGACTGATGAACAAAGTTTAGAGCAGAGCCACTCACGTCCCCTCGGATCATTCTCTCCGTCGCTGAAAGCGCCTGACGATGAAACCTGAAGCCTGACCACGACGAGCTGGTCCGGCTTCAGGCGACGTGGTTGACGGTGGTTTTGCGCCACTGCGGCGAGAGTTTGACCTTCTCGATGTTACCGAGTGACCTTGCGGCACCTGAGAGGATGATCCTTTTGAGAGCACGTGAAGGATTTTCATAACAAACGCGTCAGGAGTCGCTGACGGACGTCTCCTCGCTGTGCGTGTCCGAGCGCTGGGTCAGCGCCTGGAGAAGCTTTTTAACATGCAGTATTTTTAAAAATGTGACACGTTGCATGAAGGCGTATCTCTGTTACTCTTCTCATTACACGGTTTTCACGTATGTAACTCTTCACAAGCATTTATTTTTACGTGTTTCTTTTCTAATGCTAGTTGATGACGTTGAATCGGGCCAGAGCCGCGGGATGTTTGGCTTTGGTTGCCACGGGTACGCTGCAGAGCTCTGATGACTTTTTTCCTCCTCGTGTCGTTTAAAGTCGTTACCTGCACGGGCGGTTTTAAACTGGTGACTCTGCACAGCGCGGCTAACACGTCAAGCGTCCCGCAGGACTCTTTGGTCTTTAGCAAGTTGCACAAGTTGAAGGTACTCGCTAGAATCTTCTGTACGAAGGGTTTCTGCTACTCCTGGTTCTCCTTTTAAAGAGACCAGTGTACGAAGGAACCAACTAATAACCTCTGTTACCTAGAAGTATAACAAGCTTTATCATAATGCTCGAATATATAAAAAAAATCAAATCTCATTTTATAATGTAACAGTTCTGTCCTTGTTTTCCAACTTTTTTATATTTGTGTATATAACTTTTTTGCATTAAAGTATTCATTTTTAAACGCATGTGGTCAGAGATGTCATACTTTACTTCTCTTTAAGACACAATGCACGCCGAGCACATCTGCTGAGGTTAATTAAATATGAGTCAGGAGAAATTCTTTCCCTCGTGTCTCCCGTGCCTTGCAAGGTGAGTCATTAACATTGCCAACCCAATTTAGTCCATCGTTTAAGCAGCTGATAAATTGTACTTTTGTGATAAGAGATAGATGGCCCCAAATTAATGTAAGACTAATTATCAATTAGAAAAAGGAGATAAGGAGCGCTGATTACTACGCAAAGTTTTCAGAGTTTTTCTGGCGCGTTGCCGTCGCGCTGCTAGGTCACTTCCCTCGGCTTAATAAGTATTTAGTTGCCTTGTAGCGTAAAGGTGATTTCTTATTTGTCAGACACTGTAGGTGCTGGACTGTGGCTCAGGGAAGTTAGCAGTAATGAGACACAGAGGCCAAGGAAGCGTTTTATCAGGCAAGGCGTAATTAGAATATCCCAGACCTGTTGGCCAATGGGGAGAGAGCGAAAGGAAGTAATTAAATTCTCTTGAGTCACTGCCAAGGTTCAGTATGGATCTGCTGTGTGTGTGTGTGTGTTCAGCATCCAATATTCTGATTGTAATGTCTGTGCAGGTGCTGCTGTTTTGTTTCAATGCATGTTAGAACTCAGATTAGTTTAAGAGATTAATTGCAGTGCACCTCTGGACTCCTCAGCTCCTCAGATCAAACGTGTCGCTGAAGTTGACCAAAAGTGAGCGGCTGGCTGAGCTGCTAAATTTTTATGGACTAAAAGAGAGCACAAAGTCACTGCTCAGCTTAATAATGTTGAATACAGCAGGAGCTGGTCTACTCAGTATATCGGAGGTGTATGCTGTATGGGTGAAAGCGGTGCTTCCTAACCCAGCGCTGCTCCAAACAAACTCACCTGTTAGCCAGAGGCAGAAAGTATTGAACCTTCACCTCACATTTATTCTCCTGACAGCTTTTTACTTTTAGTCTCTTTTCAACAGAAATATCTCTTTGCTGCTCCTTTCGTTTCCTTGCATTAAAGGAAAATCCCACCGGTGTTTCCATTTTTCTTCGTTCTGCTTCTCCCTTCAGGGCAGCTGTGTCAAACATAAGGTCCGGGGGCCACAGTGGCCCCATTAAAGACTCCAACCAGGCCCATCGGACTGGTTTGGAGAGTGTGAAGCAGAAGATAAATGTTGGAAATGTAACTGTATTGTCGTAAATGTTGCAGCTTTTGATGTTAAAGACTTCCACCGTAAAGTTTCAGACTAACTAAGGTAATTAAACGATAGTTAAATATTTAGATGGCGGAAAAGTTTTTAACTGTCCAGCAGAGGAATTTCTATTTTCTCTTCAGAGTTTAAAAATAAAATAAAAAGTTTTCTGTGAATTAACAAACTTGTTGTTTTATCCCTCCGTGACAGTCTGGGCGCTGACGCGCTCGAGCCTTTTCTGGATTCTTCCACGTTTATTTGTTATTGGAGTCGTGCAGACAGATCTAGTAACACTAGGACGTTCTGCTGAAACGGAACTTCTTTTTTCTTTCGTTAAAAATAAATGTGTAACTAAACTTCTTCACACTGGCAGAAAGAGTGAGTTTCATCGACCCGGCCCACTGGAGATCAGAGTGGGCCGAGTCTGGCGTACGTGCCGTCCCCTGGTGTGTCCATTATCAGAGCGAGTTACGTGTGACTGATGTGAAAGATGAGGCGCTTAGCTTTACACAAAAATAGCTGTTAGAAATGTCCACAAAGCTACTTTTTACTTTCATACTTCAAGTACATTTCACAGCGTGTACTTTTGCACTTTTACTTGAATAAAGTAGTTGAAGGAGTACTTCAGCTTTTACCAGATGGACGAGTACAACAGCTGAATATCTCAACAGAAGTATCGGTACTCCTGCCGCGGTGAGGCATGGCTGTATCTTTGCCTCCTCTCTCTTTAAGCATTACTGAAACTGGTGAAGCTGGAAAAGCTGGACGTGAATCAAACGATTCTCATCACACACATTTAGGGAAGCGCAGTACTGAATACACAACAGCACCAGCAGACTGGCTGCAGCGAGCAACGGTGGGTGTCAGACTTTACAAAGCAGTGTGTTAGAGTACTCAGATTACTTTCTCAATGTAATGAATTTGCTATTATTTTTTCTAATTACACTGAAAAGGGGAATGTATGTAATCCTGTAGCTGCGTAGTGAGTGGACGACCTTCACAATGACATATTTACATAGAGCTGAAGGAGCTGTGAAGATGTGCGTATTTTTGAACATTAAGGTAACTGCTGAGTTTCCTCAGGGGGCGACACTGAGACATAAAGGATTCCTTTCTAAAGTTACAAGTTACATTCAAAAATCATGCGACACTGGAGGGGGGAGTGGGTGGGGCACCTCAATCAACAGACAGCAATTCGAACCCTGAGATGGACGGACTTCAACAGCTGATCAAGAACGGGAATCTGGGGCTGGAGGGTCACCCACGCCGGGCGGTGAGACGTAGCCCGGCGTCCCGAGTCCTCCGTCCGACCCCGTGGAAGCGGAGCTGTCATGTGCCGATCGTTTTTGTGGCGGTTGCTGTGTTTGAGAGGCCGTCAGCCGGCCTGGTTGACTCGCTGACTGACTGCGAAACACTCATTGACTGACTGGGTGTGTAATTGCTCCAACCTCCTTCCCAGTGCAGGTCTGGCATGCTGTAATTATTAGCAGTTATTATTAGTAGTTTTAATCAGCGCTGTAAACCATTGTAATTAGGGTTTCCTATTATGAGTGGTTGCCAGTTTGTGGACGTGTGAGTGTGTGTGTCTGCTTGGCAAGGTATTGTTCAGTCATGGCTATTATTGGTGCCCTGGCAGCTGCTTTTTGTTCCCTTGACTTGTGATTGTTCCTCGTGTACACACTGTATTTGAAGGGCTTCCTTCGAACTGCCAACCCCCGAAAATCCTGATTAATTACTGCCAGCTAGCAGCTTGTTTTCCCAATAACTGACTCCCGACTCATATACGACATGCACAGATCCTATCGGGACTGCTTTTTAGTGCATGTTAATGCACATTTAACACCCTGCTCACGTTCTCTGGAGCGCTGGTGAGTTTGAACTTGAATTCAACTTGGACTCAAACTGTTTGTGCACTTCCACTCTGTAGAAATCACTGATATGCAGAAGTGATACCAAGAATCGGTTTTCCACCATGTCATCAGATTTCATAATCCCATTCGGCACTTTGTGGTCACTGCAGAAAAATCTAAGAGCTACTGTGTGCTGGGTCGGGTTGTTGGGAGAGATTATGAGATCTGGCCGAAACAACAGAGCGCAGCGTCAATTCTGCCGGGCTTTAAAGACGGATTAGTGCCGTCTCTGTTTCTGAAATGAAAGTGGGCTTGGAGAAACAAACGCTTATAGCACAGCGTGTCTAAATATTTAAGTCTACATATTACATTCCTGTGCATTATTCACTGGCAGCCCCTGAAAAGGGACGTTTATACTTTTCTGTTGTACGGTCAGAGAACATAAATGTGTTGATTTGAACCTCTTTTTAAAAACACCGCCTACAAACCAGCTCACAGTGTACAACAAACTTTTTGAGGTATGCAAAAAATTTAAAAGATCAACATATTACACCTGACTCCAGGTGACTGGAATCAAATGACACCCCATGGGCAAGAACTTGGTGAAAGTGAGAAGGAAAAACTCCCTTTTAACAGGAAAACCTCTGAAAACCAGACTCGGGGGTGGGGGCATCTGCTGCTCCTGCTGGAGGTGATGAGAGAGCCGAGCGATAAAGAGAGTTCAGACTAAAGAAGAGAAAAGAGAAAAGTCTGACGGCACGCTGCAGTGGTGTGTAAACATGTGGCTCAGTGTATCACAGGAAGTCATGATCACCTGGTCCAGCCCTAACTATATGCTTTGGCAAAAAGGAAAGTTTGAAGCCTAATCTTAAAAGTAGAGATAGTGTCTGTCTCCTGAATCCAAACTGAAGCTGGTTCCATAGAAGAGGGGCCTGAAAACTGAAGGCTCCGCCTCCCATTCTACTTTTAAATACTCTAGGAACAACAAGTAAGCCTGCAGTGTGAGAGCGAAGTGCTCTAATAGGGTGATATGGTACTACAAGGTCATTAAGATAAGATGGGGCCTGATTATTTAGGACCTTGTATGTGAGGAGCAGGATTTTTAAATTAAATTCTGGATTTAACAGGGAGCCAATGAAGAGAAGCCAATACAGGAGAAATATGCTCTCTCTTTCTAGTCCCTGTCAGTTCTCTGGCTGCAGCATTTTGGATTAACTAAAGGTCTTTTTTAGAGAACTTATAATAATTACCTTTATAATTATTGTATCTACTGCCCCTCACAAGCACAAAGACCGTGACCAATCAGAAGACACTGTGCTTTGATGAAGGAGGGCTTAAACAGACAGGAGCTAAAGCAGCAAAGAGGATCATGTTGATAATGCAAAGCTCCTCAAGTGGAATCTGCGGGTGAGCTGGAAATGTGTAAAAAATCTGTTTATATCAGATGGATCCTTTGAAATGCAGATAGCACTTAATGGCGAGAACCAGTGAGAGCAGAGGTGAAGTGCTGGTTACAGTAAATCCTGTTTTCTGTGTGTGAGCCCTGAGATTCCCATCTCGGCAGGGTCATGGACTCTGCATTAAGAGCACAGTGTCTCCTATTAAGTGTGTAAAAAATTACATTTCCTTTGTCCCTTGTGCACACTGATGACTTGTGGTTAACTCCACAGCAGCTGTTTCCCCTCTTCCCTTCGCCCACCCCGTCCCCACCCCTCACACACACACACACACTCCCACCAGCGGTAACCTTGAGGCATGTTGCCAGCCCACACACTCACTCTGTCTTTCTTGTGAGTCCTTCGGGCCGCTGAGAAGAAAATGGTGACAGGCGTGCCTTTGTCCCACGTTCTGATGCTGCGGGTTAGAGCGACCTTATGAACCAATGAAAAAGTGACGCATGTGCAGTGCTCAGCGTTCACCGTGTTTAACCCGTCGGCGTAATCGTTAATTTTACTCTGTAACTGTTTGATTTACTGCAGTAATTCTTTGCATAACTTTTGGAGCAGCTTATATTCTGGAGAGAAAGTAACATTGTAAAAAGTTCTACCTGTGAAGTTATACTGCAAAGCCTGCTCTCTGTTCCCTCCCTGCAATCACACACACAAATATTGCCGGCTTATAGTGATTTACATCAAAATCCTGCTGCTGTTTGCAGTGTGGTTGATGGTGTCTGTCTTATTCAGCTCAGTCTGGCTTTTAAAAAATGTACACTGACCTCCCACAGACAACAGACCCTTTGGTTATTCAGGTTTGACCTGTAGGCACACAGCTTTATAGCGAGCTTAGCTTTCTACAGATAATTTAGACGTTCAAACAAGCTCTATAGGGGCACCGCTACACTTCATCTCAGCTAAACAGAGTCGCTGAAGCGGGCCTCTCTGTGTTTGAGTGTGTTGTTTTTGCTGTGTGGTGAATAGTACTAACTCTGTGGTTTCTGACTTTTCCACCACTCCAAAACTAAACACCAGCGATTATGTTGATATTTTAAGTGGGAAGCTGTGTGTCAGTCCGGCAACGCTACCAGACGTTGTTTACATCAGCAACAAAAACCTAAATGCTCAATCACGAGCTGGGAGATTTGTTGCTGTAACATCACTGAGTAGTATTTGACTTGTAGCCGTATGAAGGTCTCAGTCTGTCTGGATGGAGGTGGAATGAGATTCGCCTCACTTTGTTTTTCTCTCGTCACTTTTGGCTCTTTATCTTCACACTGCGCCGCGCTTTAAACGTCTCTTATTTTAATCACTCGTGCATCTTCTAATGGTCGCTGTCATTATTTAAAGAGGTGTAGAGTGGAGCTGTTATTATGATCCAGTTGTTAAACGGAAAAATGGCTTAATTTTCCATTAAAGCTGCTGCAGAGCTCGCAGCGGAGGCTGACTCCGTGGTCACGGCAGTTTCAGCACACAAGCTAATGTGAAATTTCAATTAGAGAAAGAAAATCTGTAATTGTGAAGCTGTCACTCAGCAGCCGTGACAGCGCTGCCATTGTTTTATCTGACAATTCGGGTTTTTTTCCTGAATTATATTTCATTTTGTAAAATAATTACAGTAGAAAAAGCGAGAAAGAAAAGCCCAACAGCTCTGAGCTGACCAACCTCCCTAATTATACGAGTGACCAGTCAACTCATTTTTATTTATTGCAAACATAATAAAACAACAGACTTTGACCCAAGCCCTTAACACGGAGGCAAGAATTACTCTGGCAATAACCGAAAAATAGTCATACTGAAAAAACCCAAAATGAAAACAGGGGAAAATAATAATAATAAATTCAAAATTCTTTTGATTTCTGCAGTTCAGGAGTATTATTCAACAAATGATGATAGTGTGAATAAAAAGCCTAGTTTCATCCATCATTCCATCAAATAAGAATTCCTTCTTCCCAGCAACACTTTCCAGTTCCTTCCAGTGGATCCAAGGCGTCCACAGACCAGATGACTTATATAATCTGCTCAGTGAGTTTGGGGTCTCCTCCGGGGTCTCCTCCCAGTTGAGTATTACTGGAAAACCTCCAAAGGAATGTGCCCAGGAGGCATACTAACCAGAGGCCTGAACCACCTCAGCTGGCTGACCTTTCTTCCACATGGAGGAGCAGTGAATCCGCTCCAGGATCTCTCCAAACTCCTCCTCCTCCTACGAAGGAAACTCAGTTCAGCCGCTTGGATTCGTGAGCGTACTCAGAGCTCATGACTGTAGATGGGCTCCTAAATCTCTGTTTACCGCATTAGCTCAGAACAAGCCTCTCTCCTCCAATCGAGAGAAGGCGCATGCCAAGTCTATGATGTCACCTCTCCAATAAATCAATTAAAAACCAATAAAATGTTATTATAATAACCAGTGTTAGGTGTATCGCAGTTGAAAGCTACAAGTTTTAAGGAGAAGAGATATGAACTTCCGTTTATCCTTTTTCCTCCACTTATCCAAATCAGGATTATGCCGAGGCTGGAGCCTATCCCAGCCGCCAGAGGGCGAGAGGCGGGGTCCACCGTGGACAGGTCCCAGTGTGTCACAGGAATGGCACGGATACAGACAACCACTCCCACTCACAGTCACACATGTAGGCAATTTAGACCCACCGATAACCTGACCCCACTAAATGCATGTCTTTGGACTGTGGGAGGAAGCCACAGACAGGTCTGTGGCCTCGCTGGAGTCAAAGCCAGGATTCAGAGTAGAAACAAGTGCGTCATCTCTCTCTTCAAGCATCTGCACAAACACCAAGCTAGCAGCAAAGAATCCCTCACCCAAAGCTGAGTGGATGCCATCTGCAGCCCAGCAGCTAAAAGCTTGATTTTTCTGCAGGAAACAAAAGCAGAGACTTGACTTCTATTTCTAGCTACCTGCTCCTGCAGCATTGTGCTGTGAAGGGCTCTCTGGGCAGGTTTTCAGCTTTGCTGCTGGATTAGTGTTCATACTTAAAAACTAAAGGGAAGGTCTCGTGTGTGTTATTTGTGCCAGTGTGTGGATGTGTAGCCTGCGTTTGGTACACCTGTTTTGCAGTAATGTAACAAGTAGTGTAACAAATTCATAGAGTAGATCAGTAATGTAACGGGTGACCAAAGTCCTGTTAGTGCTCAGAGTGATGCCGAAGGGATTGTTTCATGTGCTCCCCAAAAATGTTAGTCATTATGCTGACTTCCAGCTATCCGGATAGCACACAGCAGATATCCAAGTCAAGACTGGACTTCCTGTTTGCTTCACTCGTCATTGTTTTTAAATGCAGATACATTTACATACATAAAATTCTGATAAAACCGTTTTACCTTTCAGCCGTCGTGCCATGACCTGAATGACTGAGAACCTACACAGATATCTGTTACATACAGATTTTGTATATTTTCATGCTGATACACTAAACTTCCTCCTTGGGGATCTTATCATATATGATACTGCAGCACTGTGCTGCAAAAAAAATCAGTCATCCCTGATTTTGCTTCAAAGGATCCAGTCTTGTCATTTTTTAACATACCCTGCATCCAATAGTACTTTGGCACCAACAAGGTGATTCCCAAAGAGCTATTAGTTGAAAACTTGGCATATCTTGTCATGCTGTGCTTAAAGTCTTTGAGGAAACTGAACAAGTGGAAGGCCTAAAAAAACTGAATGAACAGTGCCTGAAAGTCGTGTTCCTAAAAAACAGGAAAAATCCAGCAAAGGCCGTGACTGTGAGGTCCAGAGATATCTGTACCTTCATCTGATCTACTGTTCACTGAAGCCTCATCAGGAATGGAAGGACAGCTGTGAAGGAGCCAATCTGAATGAAGGGAAACAGGAAGAAAAGGCTGAGGTATGAAAATTGCACAAGAACTGGAGTGAAAATCATTAAAAGGTCCGATGAACGATGTGTGATGAAATCGAATTTCAACATTTCTGGCTCAAATCATTGTCATTGCGTAATGACGATGTCAGGAGAGGCGAGTGAGAGTCTGCAGCCATCTTTAAAACGCTGGCTGCATTTCAGCCGGTGGGGTCAGAATTGGACCATGCAATACCGTCATGAAAGCATCTGATTGGCTACAGCTTCATTTTTGCAGGACGACAATGATGCCCAACACATGGCCAGTGCAATGAAAGCACATCTGGACAGAAAAACACACAGAAGAACACCATCGGTGATGCATGGGCCTCCCCAGGGCCCGGACCTCAGCATCACTGCAGCAGTGTGGGATCATCCTGGCAGAGAACACAACAAAAGGCAGAAACATCCAAAGAGCGCTGCCTGTGCTGAAGAATAAAGGAGGCCTTACCAAATACTGACTTTCAAGTTAGTTAGAATTGTACAAACTGTGTATTGCCTTTTTCCTCTTAATGTTTGTACATGTTATTTCTCCGCTTTCCTATCAAAATATAAAGAATTTATACTTTTTCACAGTACTGAAAGTCTGATTTTTGTTTTATTTTATCTTCATTTGCCTTTCAGCAAAAGCAACCAAATTTCCACCTACGTAAACTTCTGCTAAGGAGCGTGGTATTTTTCAAGGGGTCTGGAGCTAAATGTGATGCGTGTGTTGTATAAATTCTTGTGAAATAAACACTTTTGGGCTGCTGGACTCTGTCGGGCTGGTTCCTCAAACAGAGCCTGGTTCATCAGTCATAACTGTATATTTGAAAGGACGCGTTATTGATGACCCTGTTAGATGTAATTTCATGGCACCAAACAAGGCCCGATGGCTTGATTGGCCTGAGTTTGTGAATTTCACAGCGGCTGTGCACAGACCATCCACCGATAAAATGCCACCAGTAGTTTGACTTTTCAAATCCTATAAAGGTGCAGCATTTGTTGAGCGCTAGAGATGAAGCTAGGAGGAGTTCAACGTGTTGGATTACACGAGTCCATCGGTGAACAGAAAGAACTTTGGGAGAGACACGAGACTTTTTTCGATCAAGTTGAAAGCTTTTCTGTCGGGGTCACCGATCTGCCTCACACGCTCGCACACCCACATGCATTTTTCACACAGCCATGGGGAGTTTTCAGCCCGTACGCACACACACACACACACACACTCACAAATCTTTGAGTCAGTCACAGGGATGAGACCAGCATGACATGAGCAATTATAATCTTCCCAAAATACATCTCCTCCTTCCTTCAAACCCTGTCCGAGCTAATAGAGTCTAGTTGTTGAGGATTTGTGTTCAAATCGCTCGAGGGAATGAAGCGGGACGGAGATCTGAAAATAGAGAGAGGCTATGAACATACATGAAGGAAAAATATGCCTGTTAGGTTCTAATCCTGAGCTGGTGATTTTCTTCTCTCCTTTCTCTCTGACACAGTTTGTCAAACCACGAAGTTCATTTCAAACGAGCGTCTGTGGCACGTTTTGTTGTGAGGACGGCAGGCGGGTGGAAAACGGGAGAGGAGGAACGAACTTGTCTGAACGTATTACAGCTAAACAAAGCTTCAGGAGATATTAAAGAAGGCCGGAGGCTGAAGGAGAAAGAGAAAAGGGTTTTTTTGTTTTTACAAATCGGGGCACACGAGGACAGCGAGGGGAATGAAAGATGGAGGGAAATGGCGACAAAAGGATATTGCATATAGATGGGCCACTGATCTGTTATCTCTCCTGCTTTTATTAGTTTCATGAAGAATTCGTGCAACAGGCAATAATAAATCACAGGGGGGATTTAATTTGATGTCAATTCTGAAATTATGAGCTACTCTTTTATTGCTTCTTTAAGTGGCATTTAATTTTGGGCGAGGTCTCCCCACCACATTATCTGGTCCCAGTATATATATAAATGCATATCATATATACATTTCCAGCAGACCTCGTGCATGCAAGTCGAAGGTTTTGTGCTTCCGATTTCCTCACCTGTCATCCTTTCACCTCCACCTGGGATCGGCTCAAGGCCCGCTGGATAGGCAGGTGGATGAATGGTCTCGCCAAAAGCTGTTTTGCTGTTTGTCAGCAACCAAGCTGCTCTCAGCGTCAAAACACTCCAACCTAAAGAAACATCTGGAAGTAAGCTATTTTTTAAAAATTAACGTTAGCCTCCTGCAGCTAGCTTGTTTAAGTTGTGGTAGCTACCTGGGTCAGGTACCACTTCAGTATCTTTGATGTACTTATGCTGTGTGATTTATTACTATTACTGAAGGCTACTCGCCACCAAGCTAACATTGTTAGCTGGCGTTAGCTGAGGCTAGTTCTGTTAGACTTGTTAGCATTAACAACGTGTCAGCTGCAAATAATCATGTGAACTAACCTCAGCTAGAGCCAGCTGACAATGTTAGCTCAGTGGTGAGTAGCCTTCAGTAATAGTAATAAATCACACAGTAATAGTAGTTGTAAAAAGCATGACAATATATATCAAGAAATTCAAAGTATTCAGAATACGTTACATTAAGTAACTTAACGGAATACGTTACAAACTACATTTGGGGCCATGTATTCTGTAATCTGTAGTGGAATACATTTTATAAGTAACCTTCCCAACACTGGTCATGGCTGATAAGAAGTGTCAGTGTCTCAGATTGCTAATAATCACTCCTAATCAAAAAGACTGAAAATTAATTGAAGTTGGCTTATGATGCCGCAGGAGGGAAAAGGTCCAAATGTGTAATGAGTGTTCTACAGATTCCTGAGGGTGACCTCAGTAATTCTGCCTGTGAAGCAAAGCGGAAGAATGAAGTTTGAAAAAAATTGCATGATAATGAAATAATGTTAATGAATTTGGAAATGCAAGGTTGCAAAAAGCACAAAGTGCTTCCTTAAATTTGTGCATATCAATGCAAAATTATTTTGAGTTCCACCAGAAAAAGACGAGAGGCTCGGTTGTTTACGTTTGACAGCCGAGCTGATCATTCATTAGTGCGTGCATTCAAATGTATTTTTAAGTGATTAAACCAAATCTCATCGCCACCTGCGGAACCGAGTTTGCCATCGTGAGAGCTCCGAGTTGGGTTCAGAGTTTGTAAAACCTGCTTTGTGGAGCAGGCTTCCAGGCTGTCCATCTGAGGCCTCTAGTACACCAGCTGGCCAGTCCAGCTCCGGTTACTCGTTTGATACCAGTTGGTTGGTGGTGCCATAAGTTGATCTTCTCACATTGACAATGAGAGCCATGTGCTGGCATGGAGAAGTGGTGGACAGATTCTCTCTTGAAGCCTATTTTATCCTCTGGAAGGCTGCGACGGAGCAGGAAGGCCAGGGTGGAAGGGATGCTGAGACTGAGGGAGAGGGGTTTGTCAGGTCAGGACCCTCCAAATGTCACCAGCTTTTTTCTCTCCATCTGTCTCCCTGTAGCTTTCTGTTGGCTCTCTCGCACATGCAGTCCTGCTCTCTCTTCCTTTCTGAACAGTAAATCTTAGCAAATGCGCAGCAGCTGAAGGTGTTTTGGAGACACTAGGATGATCTTTAGTGTGTCTACGGTGTGTATCAGCGTCTCAGTTGTCCAAAGAAAAAGTTTGAGGACTGAGTAAGGGATGAGACGGAGAGTTAAATATGGATAAAGGAGTTATGAAAGGATAACGAGTGCATCAGCAAGTGGATTAGCTGCTGTTGATTTGGTTTGTATTTGTCTTTGTGTGCGTTTGTTGGTCTTTGAGGGACTGTAGTTGTTTTCTTAAAAGCCTTAAATGATTCCTCCGTAGGAGTTCGCGATAATGACGATAATTTGCTATAAAATGAACCTGTTCTCACTGGGATGGTCACACTCGTAGCTTCCACATTTACCTTTCAGCATCCCTTTCCTGATGTGGCTTGTCAGGTGAAAGTGCTCGGCTGAGTCACTCAGTAATCCCACGCAGGACTGTCTTCTGGGTGAAAGTCGTCCATCTGCTGCCTTATTTGGACTTTTGCTGGTTGTTATTCTCATTCAGCAAAACGATGACGCCAAACAGTAAAATTGTTACAAGAAGGAGATCCAGGCCATCAGAGATGCTTGGAGCGTAGTTCTTCTTTTACTCATCCTTAGCATTTCGCCTTCTCCAAACACGACAGGTCGGTCGATGCCAAAGAGCTCGATTTTGGTGTCATCACAGCACTTTCTCCCAAAGCTTCTCTGAATCGTTCAGATGTTCACTGCAAATTTAAGACAAGGCTGTAAATGTGCCTCCTAAGGATGGGGGAACTTTGCAAGCGCCGCAAGATGTCAGCACATCGCATTCTTGGTGATTGTGGTCCGAGCTCCCTTGAGACATGATCCTCACGTGTGGGTTTGGGCTGATCCACCACCTTTCTCATGATCTACTCGCTCCATGGGCCAAGACCTTGGATGAAGGTCCAGATCGAGAGCGACTTTTAATTTTCTTCCATTTCAGAATAAGTCGTCACCTTCTCACCAAACGTCCTGCTGATGGTTGTTATAGCCCCGTCCAGACTTGTGCAGTCTAAAATCTTGTCCCTGTTCTTGGAAAGGAAGAAAGTGAGTCTGTGGACACGTGTGCTTCATACACATACAATCAGAAGTATCTGTAACCGAGTCGTTGTAGTTTTTGTGCAACGCTGGGACACAACCAACCCGTGGGAGCCACAGTTCTGGCCGGGCTGTTGGGGATCAAATACTTATTTCATACTTAATGACATCCAAGTTAATTTATCACGTGTACGTGATGTTTTTCTGGAGTTTTGGTTGATTTTCTGTCTATTAAAATTCCACCTGTCGATTAAAAATGAATGCACCGATATGATGGTTTAGTGAGTTCAGATTATGATTCAAATGCAACAGACATGAAGCAGGGCCCAGTGCTGAGCAGGACCACGACATGGTGGGAGTGTGAAGTGCATACAGCAGCCCAGACAACATCCAGAGAGGCTCTCCAAACACAGACGGTGGTTTTGTGTAACTGTGTGTTGTCCTCGATTATACTGATGCCAAAAACAAAACCAGCTGAAGCTCTAATTGCGTTTTTAATGCTGGTTGTAAAGACCAGAAAGACAAATTTGAGCAAATGAGATTTTTTTTTTTTTTTTAAAAAGGTTTTCACTTTTTCCCAGTGTGTGATTAATAAATTAAAAGAAGAAAAAAAAATCAAAGCTACAAAATCTTCATTCCATATTTCATATTATTTGATGTGAAATTCTTCGGGTAATGTTGTTATGGTGTAAGATGCTAAAGTTCATATGGATGCTGTGAAATCCTGCCTAATCCAGAGGATAAAGAGCGCGCCAGAATCTGGTTTTGGTGTCCTGTGAGAAAGATTTCCTGAAAGATAAGTCGCTGTAATTACGTGTATGTCAGTCTGTAGGCAAAATGACATCGCTCTGTTTAAGAACAATTAAGTAGAAAGCAAACAAGCAGCGAGGATGAGCGCTCGAGAGCTTCCAGAGAGGAGATCTGTGTGCTGTTTGGGGTTAGGACGTGTTTTTGTCGACACTCTCCCCGTGGATCCGCTACAAGCTCTCAGTGTGTTCTTTGGTATGAGACGACTCTGTGACAGGGGGGTTTTGGTGAGTTTGGGTAAAACCAACAACAAAGCCTCTCAATTTGTGCCAAATCACGTTTTTGAGCATGCTATGATTAAAGACCGCTGGCAGTGGCCACACTTTTTTTTCCCCCCTCAGAGAAACTGATATGGGATTAATCCGTAGAGCCCAAAAGCATTTAAAACCGAGCGGGCTCCAGAAAGCTTCTCAGTAATGTGCACACGCAGATATACTCTTACAGTTTCCATGGAGAAACATGTTACACACTACGGTCACGAGAGAATTAAGAGCACTAGATATCCAACAAGCATTTAAGAGCACTGATGATACTGAGAAACAATTTCTATAGTCAGCAGGGACTTCATTAATGCTCAAGAATGCGACGTCCGTCGCAGCTCTGCTTTGTGAGCCGAGTCAGACGTGCCCAAAAGCTAACAAGCAAAGTGTGACATTATTCTTCTTGTCACTTCATTTTAAGCACTGCAGGATTGTGATTTGTTCATCGTTCACTTCAGTGATTATTGTAACGTGATAAAGGTCCGACTGACCAAATTAAAGAGAGAGCGACGCCATAGTGAGCCTAAGCACACTTCTTCTTTGGACTGCAGGAAAAAGCAGAAATTCAATCCTGTGACACATATGCAAAAGAAATGAATGCGTAATAACAATAACAATGTGCTTCCGTATTTGTTTACCTTTCCCCATTTCATTTTAAATTTTTCTCTATTTACTCCTGTTTAGACATGCGGTGGCCACTTTATTAGGTATAGCTGTTTAACTGCTTGTTATTGCACATATCTAAGCAGCCAGTCCCATGGCAGCAGCTCAGTGCACTGAGTATTTGGAAACTCCTGATCTGCTGGGATTTCCCCACACAACCAGCTCGAGGGTTCACAGAGAGTCAGAGGTCAGAGGAGAATGGCAAGAAGATACAGTAACTAAAATAACCACTTGTAGCAACCGAGTTATGCAGAAGAGCATCTCTGAACTCTGTGGACCTTTGAAGCAGACGGCCAGCAGCAGCAGAAGACCACACCAGGTGCTACTCCTGTCTACACAAGAATCACAAGAGAGCATAATGTGATCCTGCTTTGCATAAGTGGTCCCGACTGTTGCTGGTGGTGTCGTGGTGTGGGAGATGTTTCTAATGGGACACTTTGTCCGTTCCTTTATGAACTCAGTGTGGGAAACCTCTCAAAGCTCGAATCATCTCAAATATGTTTGAAGCTGACGATGAGTTCACTGTACACGAACAGCCTCCGAAGTCTAACAGAGCACCTCTGGGATGCGGATGGGGGATTCCCATCATGAATGCACAACTGGCACATCTGCAGCAGCTGCGTGATGCTGTGATGTCAACACGGACCAGAATCTGTGGGGAATGCTTCCAGCATCGCTGCCACGAAGGATTAAAGCAGCTCTGGAGGGAAACATGAGTAACAAGGTGTTTCTGGTTAGTGTGTTTTATTCCCTCTTTACACTTTCTCAGATTTCTTTTCGCATTTCTTAATTAGGAAAATAAACTGAAACTGTGTAATGGGCCACGTTTCACCTGTTTTTTGACTGATGACAGACTCACACAGTTCCACACAGTTTTAATCTTGGCAGTTGTCTTATTTTATATCTATAATCACGTGTCTGGTGTGGACTGATGTTGCTGCCGGTGACCTTTGACCTTCTCCGTGCAGAGCTCTGAATGAAGAGTCGTGCATTTACTTCAGTACAGACACAGAGCTGCACGAGTGTGTGCAAATACGCTGCTGTACATGCACATTTGCGAGGATTCTCAGACGCTGTCATAACAAACACTTGACAGGCGTTTACCGAAGTGCACGGCGCAGACGGAGTCCGGAGAGCAGGAGAGGGCAGGGGGAGCGTAAACAGCCCTGACAGGTATGCTAACACCGAGCGTCCTTCCCTTCCTTACACGTGTCACTCTGCAGTCACTCTTTAAACACTTGAAATGTTTCATTGATAACAGTTCGTGAAATGCTTATTTTCCACTTTCGGCTGACTTGTGCAAACATTGTTGGTTTGTGGCTGAAAAATGGAAACATTCACAGTTGTTGGAATAAACGCAGCAAACAGTGATTATGTGATGGAAAATACTGACGGGGGAAGGGCATTTTGATTGATGAAAGCCCCTTCAATCAATTTGCTGTAATTGCTGAATCGTGCGTTGGGTGTTGGGAGGTGATACTTTTTTCCTTTCTTTTTATTTCAAATTAATATATCTGTTAAACAACCAAAATAATGGATTTTTGTGGATAGAGCAGAGAAATTTTGCTTTTTCTAATCTAGAAAACCCAAAAACTATCACTTTAAACTAGAATCCATTTAAAAGAAGCTTCTAACCACAGTTATCTGTTACCAGCTCAGAGCTGACTCTCATTGAAGCGTGTGTCCAGCCTGAAGGCTAGCTACACGTGTAGTCTCTGTGGCCTCTTACACAAGATGTTTAAAACCTTTTGATGAGCATTCTTCTCTGTGTTAAAACGCGACACCTTCGTGGAGGCGCACAAAGAAAACACGCGTGCTCGTATTTACACGCAGGCCCAAAGTCACACGTGGACAGGAGTACTGAAGCGTGAGAAACGGTTTTCACCTGGTGCGGATAGGATTTCATCCTCTCTGCCACAACAGTTTGTTTTCTGCTTAAACCCTTACGCTGAGACTGAGGGAGTTTCCCCACGCTGCGAAATACTGCATTCCTACACACACACACACACACACACACACAGGCAGGAGAAACCAAACCTTTATTTTTCCACTCTCTTTCTTTCACCAGCATCCCCACCCCACCTTCTTATCTCTCCCCCCCCCTTTCTTTTTCAGCCTCTTTCCCTTCTTCGCTCAACCCCTCACTCAAACTTGCCGACACCCACACACTCCCGTGGGTGTAATGTTACGGCGCAGCCCGTTTGACGTTCCCGAGCCAGGCCACTGAAGATTTCCAGATTGTTCTGTTCAGAAACGGTGCCACAGAGGAGGGGAGGGACGGAGCACTGATGAGAAAGTAGTGCCGCCTGATCCGCACAGGGATCACATGTGCAACTTTTCTGTACTCACACACACACACACACACACACACACTTACCCGTGGTTGGAGAACATCCTGCAGAAGGACCCTCGGCTTTCCGTATCTCATTACACTGTTGAAATGTCAGACTCGTTAAAGTGCCCTATTTGACTTAATTGAGACGCAGAGTGTAAATAAATGCTTCAGTCCAGTTTGTTTTCACTGGTCTCTCCGGCACTCTGCTCTCATTCCAAACCAATTCATCAAAGAACCCTTCACTCTCTTTTTTTCTTTCCCCGCTTTTCCTTCCTGTCATTTTCACCTTTTCAGTCACTCCCAATTTGCAATGTCTTCTTTCTCCCTCGCCTTCCACAGAGGACAAAATCATTCAGAGCGTCTCTTTAGACAAAAACCCTGAAAACGGTTAACAGCAGTACGTTTCTGAAACGAGCCGTTACATCGGTACAAATTTTAAAGGCTATTTTTCCCCCCAAAGTGCGGAGCTAAAAAAAAGCACCCACTTATAACTCCTTATAGCAGGTTGAAGATTTTTCTCTGGCGCCCACACTTTCTCATCATTTCGCAGTCCTGTTTGGAGCAGGAAAATGTTGCCTAATCCCCAGTTTGTCCCTCACATAATCATTTTTTTCAAGGTATTTTGCAACTTGTGCTCATAAACCACAAACATCAGCCGCGAGGCAAACGTTCTGCAGCCACACAGCCTATTTCACAACACTCGTTGCCGTTTTGAAGACATTTCCAGAGAGAAATAAATCGAGCAAAGAGATGTTCTGCTTCCCAGCGCCGTCCTCCTTTTGCCCCTTTCATCCGCACTTTCTGCTTCTGCTCGGTTTATTGCTCCTGCTAGAGTCGCTCGCTGCCGCTCTGACATACGCTGAACCTTGAAGCAGAGAGACGAGTGCACGCTTGATCGCTCGCTCTTACTGTACACAGACCGTCTCGTTGACCCGTACGAGAAAGTACGGCTTCAAGCACACAGCCGTGCAGTCTCTTAAATGCGGGCGCAAATGTTCCCTCATTTCCTCTTTCCTGTAGCTGGTCAGTCAGGCGTGTGCGACACGACTAGGGTATCGGTAGCAGGGGCAGGTTTGGCTGACCCTACACGCACACACACAGACAAACACACACTGAGGACTAAAAGCACACACAGTCCCAGCCTCACTTGCAAATATATGCACATAAACCCACACACTCATATTCCTGTGAGCTCAAGAACGATGGTTCAAATCCTGTCCAGTAACCCTTAACGGATACTAGCGCCTGGTCTGTGTGTGTGTGTGTGCGTGTGTGTTGTTCCTGGATGGTCAGCGGTGCATTTCGGAGCCAGGTGATAATGAGGCCCTAGTTGACCGTGCTGTCATGTCACTGCAGGGTTTTCTATGCGTGTGCATGTTTGTCCAGGCAGGTGATGGACTGTTGCTCTTTACCGAGCCCGGCGCGTCCCCCCAGTCAGTCGCCATCACCTGTGGTGGATCCGTCTCCCTCTGTCAGTTTGTCCTCACTCAGCTTAGTTTGTCAGTGACTGAACGTGTGTTTGTTCTAAGTTTACTGTATCCTTAAAACTATAGTTAATGTAAACTTTTATATTCCCATCTGCTTTCACCCGTGTGATAACTAAACTCTGTAAGACAGAAATAACATTAATATAAGACGATATAATTCACGTTAACACGAGTGATCATAAAGTCATGTATAATCAGCCCCGCTTGGGGAAAAACAAGTAAATATGTATCCTATGAGCCGAGGACAAAGGAATCTCAAGCCTTGAACTTTTTTTGTGATATCTCTTCTCTTTGGAGCTTGAAGAGGCCACCCGAACACATGTCCTCTATTTAGTACATCAGGACTTAGTAGGGTAGCTGAACTAAGTCAAAAGACATAGTCCAAAAACAAATGTCCATTACAGAGGACATAAATGAACAGGCTTGTTCTCAGGAGGATACATATATATTCTTAAAATTTGGCCTGTCTCCTTTTTAAGACTGTCTTCTTGTCTTCTGGCACCACTCAGTCTCAGTCTCACCACGTGCACTCCTGAGGTGTCTCTCAAGTATGATGGATCACCTCCACTTGTTGAAGGGAACAAAGGACAAAGTTGCAGGTTGAGGTCAATTACAGGGCAGGTGATGAGTGATGATGCTGTTAGTATGACAGGCTGCATGGTTCCCATTTAATGTCCTCTCAGGACGTTACAGGAGAACTCGGCGCGCTCCCGGCAGCGCTGGGATGTGACGCGCTGCCTTCAGGCTCGGATGCTGTTTGGTCTCCGTCAGTGTGACAAGGAAAGCTGATGTTTGCTTGTTGGGGAGATTTGATGTCCACGGGGAAACTTCAGATCTGCACATATGAGTGGTAAGAACAGGAGCACTGGAGGCAAGAGGACATGACCCATAAGGGGACATCTAAAATCTAAAATCTGCCTACTGCACTATTCAATAGCACCAAATCACAATTCCACAATAATGGCCACTGTTTTGACCTAAATGACCATTTTTCACATTTTCCGTCGCCACAGATTCAAACACTGATGGATACATTCTCCTCTTATTTGCAAAACTGTGTCTTAAAGTTTTGATTTAGTCTCTCCTCGCTTCAACCTCGTTAAACGACCTACGTTCACTTTTCCTCACAGATAAATTTCTGCGCTCATCTAAACAGTGACTGTCGTCTGAGCGACTCCAACGCCAGACTGTTTACAACACAAGGAGCTGTTCTCATTCACATCCCATTTTTTGCCTCCTACAGAGAAAATGCTCCCCAGACCTCGACCGAGCAGTTTCACTTTACTTATCCAGAGTATATAAATCTGTATAACTCACAAAAATATGTATATAGGTCATTTTGAATGGCCCTGGCAGCCGGTTTAGGCCTGAAGATTCCCCCGTTTCCTATAAATAATCCAACAGTTCCACATCGATTTGATAAATAAACGAGACGCATCTAAAACAGCTACATGTTAGATATATTTAACAACTGAAAGTTTGCATTTGATGAACATCTCCGTAGTGACTGATAACGTGCACTGATCGGTCTTGGCCACAGTTTTAAAGACATAAAATCACAAGGCCACACGTGGCTGTACGCAAATACCGACAACATGGAACAAGAGGAGACATCTGACTGCACATAAAAGAGCCAGAATTAAACCACGGGGAGACATTTTGACCATAAAGAAAGAAAATGCAAATGAGCGACAGCGTATACATTCACACAGACACATCTTCCTGTGTTCTTTTGTTCTTCGGACGGCTTTGTGCGTACGTTTCAGATGCTTGTGAGCCGCGTGTAGGCGGAGAGGAAGCCTGCGCCTATAAACTGGATGTTAACACGAGAGAGGGTACCAGGGGTTGTGTGTTTGTGTTTGCGTTGCTCAGTTAGGTTACTGATTTGTCTGATTTGTGTGTGTTTAGGGTCCTGCTTGCACGCGTTTTTCTCTGTGTTGAATAAATGAGGAAGGGCAACAAAGGTTGAGCGCAGCGCTTGCTCCCCAGCTGGCTTGGTTGTATCATAGCAACTCCACATGAATAATAATCATAAACACACACACACAGTAATGAACCATTCTTCTTCAGCTCTGTGGTTAATCTCTCTCAGCTCTTTCGACTCTATACAGAGAACCAGTTTATAGAAAGCATTCGTTTACTTTTGCTAAATCCAAATGATTTAGAATTGAAATGATTTTGCCATTTTGGCCTCAGTGCACTGAGTACAAAAACAAAAACATGCACACGCACAAAACCAAGACACAAAAAGAAGAAGAGCCTAGTTTGTGTTTTTAATGACGATTATACGACAGCGGATTCATTTTCAGACGTCCACCTGTGCTCAGCCTCTGACACCCCGGCAGAAAATATTATTTGTTCTTCATCCAAATTAACTCCTTAAATCTGGCACACTGATTTCACACACAAGTATCGGCTAGCTTACTTTTCCCAATCCTCTGAAAACTCTTACACACATGCTCAATCATCCAGGGGAGGAAATCCCAGAGCTGAAGAAATCCCTGGGATGAGTGATGAAAACACTACGTCCAGATGAACACAACTTCCTGGATCTACCGTTAGTGGAATACCTGGTCTGCATGAAGGGCTAACAAACATCCACAGTTCGCATCAAGTGACAAACAACAGGACAAGCAAATGAAGCATCTGCCTTCAGCTTCACTTCTTCATGTCTCATATTCAAAAATGTTACATTTGTCATAGAAATTCAAGAAATTCAACCCGTTAATAGCTGCGACTACAAACTGGTAGAAAAATGTCGATTACCAGCAGAAATTACAATTATGTGAACAGACCTGTTACAAACACCAAACACTTTTCGTGTGTGCGTGTGCTCTGTGTCGCTATCAGCTGGTACACAGTGTTCCTAAATTGTCCCTCGCCAATCAAACCTTTAACAAACACTGTTTAAACAGAACCAGAAAAAAAGTGATGCATGATTTTTAACAGTTCATCTAGGAGCAGCTTCTGACACTCGCAGCCCTTCTTCTCTAGCAGCAGCTAAACCATCGCCTCCATTGTTGCGTTGTTTTATGCGTTATGTCCAAACAAACATGGTATTGTATTCAACAGCAATGAAAACTAGAACTCAGAGACTGATCGCAAAATGTGTACTGAGTTGGCCGAGGGCTTCGTTACACCTGGACATCTTCTTGTAACTTGCTGACGATTATAACAAACACGAAACCGGCTTTAAAAATCCATCGCCGAGCTCAGATCTGCCTGCAGTTTCCACTTACGTTGGCGTGTTTGTGTCACACGGCGCCGTATTACACACGCCTCGGGGCATCGTTACATGCTTTTCAATCCACTGCAGATTTCGGTGGCGACGGGGCGCTCCGCGATCGAACCGGTGCTTCTGAACGCGACGTGTTTCGTCACCGCAGCGCATATCTACTACAGAACATTAACACATGCCCGAGGCATCCTGCAGTCTGTGTGAGGATGCAGCAGCAGCACAGACAACATAATGGAGCCAGAAATGCAAGGTTTTCTTCCAAAAGCAATAAAACGGAAGTCAATAAAAGTCATCTGGACAGTTCAACGCTACTGACAAAAGCAAGTGAAGCAGCACTCGCGCTGTTTACAGTGTTGCAATTGGTCCAGAGCTGGAGAAAATAGCAATTTACCCGTGCTCTTAAGTCTGTGTGTGTGTTGGAAGGAAAATAGTAGTTGAATGAAAGTGTTCTTTTATTGACCCCACTCCCTATCTGTGTGGCTATCTGCCAAAGTCTGTATACACATTTTGAAAGAAGCTGAAACATGAAGAAAAAAAAGCTTCTTTTTCAGCCAGAACAAACAGGCCTGGTGTTAAAGTTGGGTGTGTGGACAAGTTTAATGTTTAAAGTGGCCAATCTTAGGCTTATTTTTGCTTATAATTGCTTCTCCTAAATACACCTTAACTAATATACACTGGCTTTACTCTAGCTCTGTAGTCTTTTATTTTCTGCCACATTTCTCACCGCCCTGCGACTCCTACCATCAACTTTCATGTCAAACTCAGCAGCGGGTTACAGTTTTATCTTGGTCGCAGGCTATTTCATAACTAGCTGGTTGTTGAGGTGTTTTTCTGTGAACTTAAATCTGCAGATCAAAGCCAAATTGTAGACCTAAAGATAAAAAGTTGTTAAACTGTATGGTAAAAATGTAGATAAGCATGCAGGAAATAAATGGAAGACAGCGTGGCGGAAACCCTTCGTGTGCAGTCATCTGTCTTTGTCTGTCGTTCCAAGTCAGATAGAAAGGTTAGTGTCAGAGGGCTGGATGAGCAGGGCCGTCCCACCACTCATCATGACAGAGTAAAACCCGATTCTTAGAGAAGTTGTGAAATAAAAAAAAAGAGATGAGGGATTGTTTATCCCACATATTTCCTCCTCCTCTCAAACACTTGACCTTTACCCATCTCTCTTTTCATGCGCTGCTCTTTCTGCCTCCCTCTTCTCTTCTCCTTCCTCCCTTCTGTCACGCTGACACCCGAGAGACTTCTGTAGTTGTCCTCTCCATCACTCTCCGTGCTCTCTCTCTCTGCCTGCACGCTGTTTCGTGAACACACACAAGGCTGACACTACAAACACACACAAAAAAATGACCCTGTTCAATAAACAAGCAACGTAGTGTGTGAGAGTAAGGAAGCTTTTAGTGGCGCCTCTTATCTTGCTTCCTCTCAAAACACACGAAACTGAAAGAACTGCCTGCAAGTCTGAATGTCTTCTTTGAGAGTCATTCACCTTCCTGACACACACACATTAACACACAGACTTCTTCTTTCCCCCTCTGATACACACTCCATCCGCCAACATGGACCGGCTGTTGTGTGAAGTGGCTCGATGAAAGAACCCTCACAGTAGCTTCAGCTCCTCGCACATGCATATGTGCATACTTTTATAAATACATATATCTGTGTGCACACAAAGCTGTTCATATATACAAATGGATTATAGAGAGAAAAATACATTCATAAGTAAATGTGAAACTTTTCAAAGAGCTGAATGACGGCATAAAATTAGATATAATACAAGTCGGCTCAGTGACTGAGAGTGGATCCCAGATCTGGAATACACTCACCGGCCACTTCATCATTTACATTAATGGCACTTTGTTAGTTCTGGTCCAGGTTGACACGACAGCATCGCACAGCTGCTGCAGTTTCGTCTTCTGCGCATCCATGATGAGAACCTCCCCGTCCACCACGTCCCAAAGGTGCTGTGTTGGATTGAGAAACCAGTGTGTATCAGAAGATGGTACACTGTGGTCATAAAGGGATGGGCATGGTAGGCTGAACTGATTCAACGATGCTCATTTGGTACTAAGGGGCCTAAAGTGTGCAGAGAAATCATCCCCACGTTGTGACTGCACCGGCTGCAGCCTGAGCTGTTGATGCGAGGCAGGATGGGTCATGCTTTATTGTTTTTAATGCCAAGTTGTGACCCTACCATCTGAACATCACTGTACACTCATCAGACCAGGCAATGTGTGAACTGCAGCCTCAGGCCACATCCACGCTAATACGTTTGATTTGAAAGCGCATCGTTTTCTCTCCGTTTTGGCCTCCTGTCCACACTGAGACGTTTTTGGTCAAGGAAAACACTCTCCAAAGATACGCCGTTTTCGCATCGCAGTGTGGACAGGCTAAACGGAAACGAGGACGCATGTTAGTCATGTGAGGCAGTCATGTGACCAATTGAACTACTGTAAGTCAGCGGAGGGCATTAAACAGCAGTTGTTCTGTTTGCTCTGAGTTTTGACAGAAAGGTTAATATTACAGTGTGTAAATGCTACACAGCTTTTCTTCAAATTCTTTAATTCTAACTCGCTTTTGTAACTTTGTAACTTTTGTGTTATTTGCAGCAACAACTCCACCTCATTGTTAGTCCGTTTAAAAAACTCACTGCTTTTCCTCCACATTTTGCCGCGACGTTTCAAAGAGCCGGAAAGTAAATATACGGCAAACAGAAGCGACACAGGGTGAATCGTCTAACGTTTCACGCACGCGCGCTACGGGAACGTCAGTGTTTTCAGTTGTTCGAATGTGGACCAACAAGCGTTTGGAAATGACTGAAAACGATAGCGTGGACGCGGAGTGTAGACGTAGCCTCGCTGTCCTGTTCTGAGCTGCTGTTGTGTCTGTTACAGGTTCCATGTGCTGCTCATCCCTTATCTGACTTACTGATGCTTCATATCAGCTCGAAACCAGCCTGGCCACTCACCTTTGACCTCTGGCATCGCTCTGACAAAGTCACTTAGCTCACTTTTTCTCATATTATAAATTCTGATCAAGTTAAGAGTAAAACGCACACGTAAGGTGTGATTTAGGGTGTGGCTATCTGGTGACCGATGTGTTGTTACTAAGGACGCACCGATACCGGTATCGGGCATCGGCCTCGATACCACATTTTCTAAAGTCCCCCGATACCTCGGACCGATCCCTCGGTCTGAGAAATGTCTATGTTTGAGCGGCGTATAAGGGGTTAATCACAAGTGCCGAGTGCCCGCCCCCAGGCCGCTGCAGCTCACAGCGGGGTGAGAGGCGAGAAAAAAAAGGAGGAGAGACGAGACATGTCAGCCGTGTGGAACTATTTCAAAGTGAATGAAGACGACAGAACAAAGGCGGACTGCAAATTGTGCTCAGTGAAATTGTCCAGAGGAGCCCCAAAAGGTAGCGCACTTAACACAAATTAATCAAGCACCTAAAATCCCAACACAACAACGAGTACAAAGAGTTTACCCAGGCTTCTAAACAAACACAACCCACGCTGCAGCCAGCTCTTGCAGTGTTAGCCCCGTGTCGCTAATTAGCCTAACCTCCAAGTGACGAGTTTCACGCTGCAACGAGCCATGTTACATAAGAAACAATTCCACGGCTCACACACCAGCCAGGCTATAGCGAAACTAATTCCCCCAATCTCCCCCCTCCCTCTCATGTTTCTTCTTCAATCACAAAACTGATCAATGATCAGCTGATCGGCTTTTCTGACGCTAGTCCCGTCTCTCTCGTTTGTTAATCGCCCAGTTTGCGCTAGACAGAAGAAACC
>VUQR01017741.1:9040-22212 GCA_015108515.1 Hemichromis elongatus | reverse complement strand
GTGACATGGTGTGTACCACAGTCAACATGGACCAGAGGAAGCAAAGGAAAGAGTTGTCTCAGGAGATTAGAAAGAAAATCATAGACAAGCATGTTAAAGGTAAAGGCTATGAGACCATCTCCAAGCAGCTAGATGTTCCTGTGACTACAGTTGCACATGTCATTCAGAAATGTAAGATGCATGGGACTGTAGCCAACCTCCCTGGATGTGGCCACAGGAGGAAAATTGATGACAGATCAAAGAGACGGATAATCCGAATGGTAACAAAAGAGCCCAGAAAGACGTCTAACGAGATCCAAGCTGAACTTCATGCTCATGGGAGACGACCAAGCAGGACACCATTGTTGAAAACAAATCATGAAAAAGCCAGACTGGAATATGCCAAACTACATGCTGACAAGCCACAAAGCTTCTGGGACAATGTCCTGTGGACACATGAGACAAAAATGGAACTTTTTGCCGAGGCACATCAGCTCTATGTTAACAGACGGGAACATGAAGCATACCAAGAAACCAACACTGTCCCAGCTGTGAAACACGGAGGAGGCTCGGTTATGTTCTGGGGTGCTTTGCTGCATCTGGCACAGCGTGTCTTGAATCTGTGCAGGGTCCAATGAAATCTCAGGACTATCAAGGGATTGTAGAGAGAAACGTGCTGGCCAGTGTCAGATTATTACTTTTGTCAGATTAAAGTTATTTATGTGACCATTGTGAGTTTTTCTTTCATTGACCGAAGGGTACCAACAATTTTGTCCACGTCTGTATGTGAGTGAGCAGCTCATCTAATTGTTATGATTTTATTTCCAGTATGGAGGAATGTGAGGCACTGTGTACACGCTTAGCCATTATGGTTAATGGATCCTTCAAGTGTTTGGGAACTATTCAGCATCTCAAATACAAGTTGGTCATTTTACGTTGTTATTTATTCATATAAAATCTTTATTTTCCTCCTTCCCTATCCACCCACGTTCCAATAACTATTTTACTAAAAGTGCCGGTCTTCTAACACACATTAGATTTGGTGATGGATATGTGGTGACCATGAAGATCAGGGCGTCTAAGCCCGGTTGTGCCCCAGACCTGAACCCTGCTGAAGCGTTCATGGAAAGTACCTTCCCTGGCTGCATCCAGAGAGAGAAACACTACAACACTCTACAGTACAAGATCTCCTCGTCCTCCCTGGCTAGGATCTTTCAAATGGTGCTGGCTAATAAAGAGAAACTCAAAATAGAGGACTACTCAGTGTCACAAACCACTCTCGACCAGGTAAATATGTGCAGAAATACACAACACAGCGAATTATAAAATGGAAAAAAGATCCATTTCATTATGGTTCAAAAGTTTGGATATTCATTTGGGTCATATTTTATTGTCCTTTTGCATTTTTATGTCTCCTAAATTCATGGACTATGTCAACCTGCTGCTTCAATCAAATCTTTTTTTCTTTCTTTGTCCCTGCAGGTGTTTGTGAATTTTGCCAAGCAGCAGTCAAGAGAGGATGAAAGTATTGTATTGCATCCAAAAGCTGCTGGAGCGCAGCGATATATTGATACCACACCCATCAAGTCTTTGGGGAGGTGAACTTCATTTAATGAGCTCAGCTGGAAGAGAGCTGATCATTTTTTATTTCATTGGCAGCCAGTGTTCAAAGTCCTATCGATGTGCTTTGAGGGAACTATAACAGTATTAATCGGGGCCACCTTTTGATTTAAGTCTACAGAAAAATCCCTCCCAACCCAACAGACACCAGTGACAGGATGAGATGACAGACAGAAAGAGGATGAACTTTTGGTTTCCAACTTTTGGGGAAAAGAAGTCCTGTGTGTTTCAAATCCACATTTGTTGGAGTCTTTCGAACGTTGCAGTCGATCTGTTGCATCTTCTAACCTCACAGCACAGCCTGTGAAGAAGTCGATCCCTTAAACTGATTTCACTCGTGGCAAAAGTGCATGCTGCTCGATTTTGCTTCTCCGGTAAACAATGTTAGCGGGCTTTGCCTTTTTTTAAAAACTGTGGAGCATTTATGTGCCTGCCAGCTATTTGTTCCACGTTCTGCTCACCTTTTAGGCCTTTAACTGATGAAATATAAAAAAAAAAAACTTCAACGTGGGTGTGTAAAGAAAGCATAGCTTGTTTCTATATTTTTTTTGCTTCAGATGCCAAGCAAGATTCACTTTCACTGCCTTCTTTAGATATGTGGAGTAAGGGCGCAGAGACGCAAACGCTTAGCACTTTATTGATGCAGTATTACTTGAAGCATCACGAGATTTACTGGTGATCTGTGCAATACAGCTTATAATCATTACAAAATCCTTCTGGCGCTGTTGAATACATTTCATTAATATGATCTCTTAATGCCAATAATTTTTTAATATTTGCGCTTCGTCGTCATGATTTGTTTGCAGTTGGTAGTGTCATTAGAAGATGATGACATGTTTCTGTGAGGTAGAGTATAATAAATAATAAAGTTTGTTTTCTTTAAGCTGTGGACCTTTATTCAGAGTTTGCATTCACTTTTATAACCAAAAAAAGAACAGTTTTAACCTGAGATTAGGCAACATAGGCGTGAGAACCGCAGCACTTATCACTGACTACCTGATAAAGTCTCTGTACATTAACGTCAGTACAGTTTCCACTTCTCTGGAGAAAACTATCTGAGATATGCATTAGAAGGGCTTAACTTTAGCGTGATTAAACACCTGCTTTATCAGCGTTCCTCCTGAGAGCTTACAAGTGATGTTGCACTCTTAAACGGATGCCGTGACATTTAAAATTTCTTCGTTTGCTTCCGCAGGCACTTTATGAAGAGGATGAATTTGCTCAATTTCTTCCACTTACATGTAACTAGAAAACTTTCATCTCCTAATAAAAAGCAGTACAACCTATGCTAACAAACCAATATGCAGTGAGCAATCCTCACTGGTTTCTCACACACTCCTTAACAGTTTGAAAGAATCAAACATAGAAAATCTAAATGTTAAAGCATAGCTAATATGACAGGAAGAACTCTTGAGTTTTATCACAATGCTAAACCAACCTCTGAGAAAGAAATCTAATCTTCTGTTGATATTAAACACTGCTATTATTGCTTATTTTAAAAGGTTTCCGGGTGTTTTTCTAAAGCCTTAAACAACTAAACAGCCACATTATTGCTCTGTTTCCTCCTACTTCAGCTCATTCATTTGTAGACAAAATTGCATATTGGCAGCAGCAGCATCAGACTTTTTTGTTTCCTTGTATGCAGCAGAGGTTCATGCTTTAACCATTATCAAAGAACCAGAGGGATAATAGCCACTCGGAGACTGGGATAGTCCTTGAATTCCCTGATGTAGGCTTTGTGCTTTCCTTTGGCCCAGATGGTCATCTGAATGAACCCCAGTAATGTGTAAAATGCCACTGAAAGACAAAATATACAACATGTGGGGATAACCAAGAGGACTATGTGGGCTTTCTCATCAACCATGCAGTTTCACAGTAAATATATTTATGAACATGCTCACTTTGAAATGCAGCTCATACCTGGCAGACACTGGGTCATGATAGAAAAGCTCACCCAAGCTCCAACCTATAGTGTATGTCAAGTGTCCAGACAGACAGTGAGGTAAGTGCTCAAGCATCAATGAAAATTTAAAGCCAGATAAACCGTTATGGATGCTGCGTGTTACCTCGTATGTGTAGTTTGGGCAGGATACAAAGAAAAAAAGCCAGGTGAAGGGGTTCTTATTTGGCACAGGAAATCTTCTACCCTTGGGTCCTGATTTTGCAGAAATAATTAGACCAGTGAATGGATTACATATGTATGATTTCATCACACAGTATCTGAGTGCTCATGTTAACAAAGCTCAGTGACTCACCATCTCCCCTGAGCTTATTCAGAGACAAGTGAATGGAGAAGTTGCCCATTTCACACATCTAGAGCAAAAATAAACAAATCAACAGCTTGTGTTTGTGTTATGCTAATGTAATTATTGGTATACGTACCACAAACAGAATTAGTGCATAGTTGACTTGCAGTTCTCCGTATGCTGTGGAGAAAGACAGTTTAATATGATGGAAATACAGGAGAAAAAACCAAAACATGTTGTATGTGGCATACTTGGACTGACTTACATGGAGGCGTATAGAGAGGGTGGTTGATATAGTAAGCCAACCATGCTGAGAAACCCCAGTAATAGGCACAATTCTGAAGGGAGAAATGAGCACATACATAAATACTTCATGTGAAAATGATCAGTGAAGTTCCTCTCCTCATAAAGATACTGTGTAGAGACTGCAAGTTATATTCTGCATTACTAAAGCCTGAACCCAGCTTTGTTAGCTTTATTATCACACTCATGAATTATTGTGCACTCCTTGTGTGAATGAGCATTGGAAATGGGCAGTGGTGAATGCTACATGCTTGTCCCTATAAATAAGCATTGAAACATGAAAAAACAAAAACAGGACAGAAAAAAATGAGGCCACACACTGTGAAAGAGTGGAGCTTATTGTCAGAGGCTCTCCTCTTTAACTTTAGTCGTTTCCTCACCTTGACTATAGTCCTGAGAGGCATGGTTCCATGTGAGAAACGATGCACAAAGATTGTCTCTATCAGCCTTTTTGCGTAGTGGAAGGTATGACAGACACAGGCCAGTCTGGGAGATAGAGCAGAGGGATAAAACTGGCTTCTGGCAACAGGTCACCCTCATGCATGCATATATATATATATATACATATGCACATCAAAATTCGTGCTGTAGTTGACATTTCATTTTCAACTTACGTGACAACAGGGTGGGGGCTGGAACTAAGTGCATATCTGTTTGAGTAAATGTAGGGTATTCGAAAATAGAAGAGGAGGTAGCTCAGAAGGGGCCCGATATACTCTGCAAGAAACACCTGAAAACAGAAGAATGGAAAAAATGGCCTTTTTTAAGTGTCACAGATTTAATAAAAAACAAACAAACAAACAAACAAACAAACAAACAAAAAATGCCAGTATGCCTATTGAATTAATTGTACCATAGTCCATCCTAATTGTGGACCAAGATCTTTGAAATACATGGTGGCAGTGGTCCCCACTGGTAGATGCTGTAAGATTTCTTCATCTCGGAGTGATTTTCCCTCTGTATAAGAAAAAAAACACAGCCTTTAGGTAAACAAATTCATCTGGAAAAATACCATAAAAACATTTTTACTACCCAATAGAGATCATTGCCTCTAGAATGTGGGCTTGAGAAATGGACATAATAGCAGAAATCTTCACAGTGACACAGGCAGCGCTGTGCAGGGTTTCAGGCTTTCAGCACACGTTCTCTCTACCTGGAGGCTCCAGGGGGCACGGCCACAGATAATTTGCTCTACTAATTGGACAGCATTTTTAGAATATCCTGAGGGGCAACTGACCCAAATAGATTTAAACCAAAGTTTTCTTGTCTAATACTTAGCAGCAAGGTAGATCCCAAATATTCAAAACTAAAGCCTTCCATCATCATAAATAAGGTTAGGCTGTATTTGCCTTTACGGCTTTAATTTGGGCTAAAATGGATGGAACAGTGATGCATAATAAATGGTCTTTAAAACAATAAAGGAGAAAAAGACAAAAAGGTTTTATAGTTAAGATGACTTTATAAAGATGACATGGTTGTTCTGCTGGAGTGGTTTGGGCTTATGTGGCTGCTAGTGGAAGTAGCACAGTGAAATGTATTATTGGTTCACTGCTCATTGAAGAACAGGATTAGTGAAAAGATGAATGTGCCAGAATTTATTGGATAACCTTTAATAACATAAGATAAGATAAGATGACCTTTATTAGTCCCACAGGTGGGAAATTTGTATCGTTACAGCAGTAGGAAGAATAAGATATTGTACAGAACAGAATAAAATAAAATAAATCAGCAGGGAATGATCTTATATTCAGCCCAGGATATTTTCAGGGTTAAGAGGTGGCATATCATCAACTGTCTTGCTTTAGTCGGTTTGATTAATCTGATTTTTGCTTGACACACACTAGACAGGGTGCACCTGCTGAGGTTTAGTTTGCATTTATTTCATTTATGTGAGGTTAGGTTCAACGGTGAATCTGAATTAGCCACGAGTGTGGCTAAAAGAGCACAGCATAGTGCGCAGCATAAAGTGCTATGTGAAAAAACTAAGTGTAACTTGTAGTGTAAAGCACTTTGAGTGGTCAGCAACACTACAAAAGTGCTTTGGGTATTGAAGATGTTTGATCCTCTTTAAAGTTTTTCAGTACTGCTTTTGCAGAATGTATCCAACTGTAGGTGATCACAAACCATTTACATCTGACCTCTTTCTGGTGGACTTTTAGCTCTCCATCAAGTCAGGAGTGTTCACCACATGTACCTTTCTTTGTATACTAACATAAACCTTCTCTTGCTACCGCTGCCAAGGAGGTGATGTTTTTGATTGTGTGGATGTCATCCTGTCTGCAAACAAGATAGCTCAAAGAGTTTTAAATGAATTTGATAAAACATTTTAGCGGTGTGGAGCAGGGTCGTATTAACAATCCACTAAAACTGTCTTGCAATCATTCATGTCAACAGAGGTCTTCAAGGTTAACTTAATGACTAATTAGTCAGAAAAGTGACAAACAACCTTATAACTTATATATCCTTAAAATTCTTTTGCCTTTGTTTTTATTGAAAACATTTAGACCATAATACTGGTATATGAGGTTTCTAAATATCACATTATAACTATGATCTAAATATTATTCACGTTTGACCTTTGACCCCACTTTTACATTTCAAATCTGCCTTTCTGTTAAGTTGACCTCAAAATGTGTTAAATCTTTAAAGAAAGTATAATATTATATAATAAGCTTATTTATGTCCAGTTATTTACAAATCAATAGTTGTTATCCATACATAATGTTTGTGTAATCAAAGTAAATATCTGCCATGCTGCCCTTATCTGATTTTTACTGCACTACAAACTTCTTAAATATATTTATGAAAATCAAAGAAACCAAAATATTTTATATGCAATACAAAACTGTTCCCTTAAAAGTGAATACTGCCCACAGAGTGAGGTTCCTTGGCAGAAGTTTGTGCTCACGGTGCATCTTGTTTAAAGCTTTGACTTTATTGTGACATCCAATTTTGCATGTGTATCTAAAAAGCTTATGGCCTCGAATGTACACAATCTCAAACCAAACATTTCTACGTTACAATTTTTGTTGATTTATTGCAAATGTACGGCCTGATTCAAATGTACTGAGCTAGACATATTTAGGTTCCACCCCAGTTTTGTAAGTGTAGCATTGCAAAACAACAGCACCTGAGGTGATGGATACAGACGTATCTATGAATAAATGACTTTTAATCAACATCAAGAGTATTTGTAGAGTTTAATTCTATAAAATGCACACACACACGCACACACACACGCACACACACACACACACAGTAAAGGCTATTTATACAACACAGCCACTTACTTGGATCAAGCTTCAGGGCCTGTCTTGCTGGATACCAGTGAGGATCTGAGCCGATCAAACGAGCACGCATGCGCACACAAACACAGTCGCAGTGTTGGACAAAGCTGGTACCGCACACACAGTTTTTTGGCCTCAGGCCCAAAAATAATTGATCACAATGGAATAACATTGAGCTCTGCTACTCTGATAGATGCCGATGGCCTTGGGCTCGGCAGACGTTTGGTAACATTTCTGACCAGACACATGCTGATGACAGGCTTCAGAGAGTAAATAAAAAAAAAATTTTTTTTTTAAGGACAGCTCTCTGGTGAAGAGATTTAATAGGAGGTGCTGTAAGATATCTCACTCAGAGATGGTGCAATAATGATTTTTTATCCAATAACCACGAGTTGAAGTATTTGTTTACATGCAGGGAAAGATAATAAAGAATTAGGAGCACTGATCTTCTATGTTTTATAAAATCAGAGTATAACTCAAGTCTAGATCTATTTATTTTTAGGGTACAAAGTAACAGCAAGACTAACAAAATTACAGCAACATGTGCTTCTAACAAATCTAAACAGGCTGATTTGTCCTCTACACTATTATTATAGGCACTCACATGATTTGTGAAAAAGGTTCTTTATGTCTCCTACTGTCGAGTGGGGCTCCACCTTAAATGAACCCAAAGTTTACAGTTATTATAAACTCAAACTTATGTCAAAGTCAAGCACCAAAAACAAAGCACTGATGTCGAGGAGATTGAAAGTCATTGTCATCTCCTTTTATATTCATAATTATAAACTTAAAACGTTTCCTGGGGTTCCTGTTACAATGTCAGCATACCTTATCTAGAAAACACAGCTGCTCCCTTGTCTTGGCATCGAGAACCTCCACCTGAAGAAAGAATATGAGGCACTTTTAAAATGCACAAGACCCACAGAGTAAAAGCCAGATTTAAGATTTCTTACCTTCTCTTAATATATCGCAATATTTACTTATGTATTGCTTTCTTGCAGCTGTAAGGTAGATATTGTTGAACATGTAATGTCCACATGTAAAAACACACTTTGAATGAAATTAAAATGCCTCAAATAAAACGTGGTCACATCTGCACCAAAGGTACCTACTGCAAAGTGTGTCCATTTGTCCTTAGTGATATGCTTTCTTGCACACATTTGTTTTCGTCTTAATTAGACCATGTCAGTGGTGATGTATAGCATATGCAAGGAGGGTTGGTGGGTGGGCCCACAATTTGCCCTGAAAGCACTCCATACTGTGCTGCTCAGCAGAGCTGTCCTAGCTAAATAGGTTCCTTTACTGGACAGTGTAATAACCCACTAATGGGTATCTGAAGATTTGCTGAGTGCACAGTCACAACGCAGGGAATGAGGATGAGGGAAAGCTCAACATAAAAGCCATCTGCTCTTTAGATATAGTGAATGACGTTTTATAGGACATTAAATGCGTACGAAGGTTTAAGTAAAAAGTTTAGCTATAAACAGTGTTCCACATATAAAATGATTATTTCATCCTTTCACTCTGCACTGTGTGAAGATGCTTGCAGGATCTGAAATCAAATCATGCTCATGTCTCAGCAAAGGGCATCATGGGAGATGGGATTGTTTTGCTTTCCATCTGCCAGCTTTCCCAGCTGCGTTCTCGTGGCACATGCTGATGTATTAGCACGCTGGTAAAGAGCATCACGGTGTCGTCAGGCTGCACACTGTGCACTCAGATGTGCCATGCCTTTGTAAAACCGATCATTAAGATTTCCTGTACTCCTGTGCGGGCGCCAGTGCTGGCGGCAGTGCCGACAGCACAGGATGTACAGAACATGCACATGCCTGCAGATGCCTTTGGGATCCAGGGGAAATCTAAGTAAATGTTTAAATGAACACTTAATTTTACTGGGACTACTGGGTAAAATCTGAGACACTGATCTGGCCAGCTTTTTAAATTAAAAAAAAAACATTCTTTTTGGACTAATATAACTAACTGATAAAACTGGAGAAAGCTCTTAACCATAATCTTCTTCTTCTAGCTGTTCCCTTTAGGGGTACCCACACCTGATCATCTCCACCCTACCCTCCTCCATCTGCTCTGTAACATCCAGCCCTCTGCATGTCTTCCTTCATCCCCTAATCTTATCTGTGTTCTTCCTCTTTTCCTCCTGCCTCGAAGCTCCATATTTAACACCCTATGTCTTGCATATCCACTATCCCTCCTCTGCACGTCCTTCTCTAACTTTGTTTCCAAACTGCTCAGCCTGAGCTGTCATGCTAATATTTTCCTCTCTAATCACAAATCTAATAATCTCTGACACCTCCAACTTGGCCTCCTTTTTTTGCTAGTGCTGCTGTCTCCAAAGAATATATCACAGCAGGTCTTGCTGCCATCCTTCTGCTACAAATCGCTGCTCATACTTGTCGCCACCCCCTCCACCGTGCCTGTCTTCTTCACCTCTCACGTGCACTGTATGTTGTTTTGGCTGGATGGTATTTAAACTCATTAACCTTTCACTACCTTTACTCTTTGTAGCTTCACTGTTCAGCTCAGTTCAATTTAATTTTAGTTATATAGAACCAGTTTGCAACAATCACCTCAAGACTACTGTTGTTGATAACTGTCTTCCTCCCATTCAAAAACATGTCTTCTGTCTCGCTTCTACTGACTTTTATTCCTCTTCTCTTCAGTGTATACCTCCACCTTTTCAGGATATCTTCCATCTGCCTCATACTCTTACTACAGATCATCATGTGATCAGCAGATATCACAGTCCACAGACTTCTGTCTGACCTCATCTGTGAGCCTGTCCATTACCACTGCAACCAAGAAAGGGCTCAGAGCCAGTTACACTTTGAATCTGTCACTCCTGCCGCACACCTCACCCTTGTCTCCCAGGTCTTCATACATGTCCTGCACACACATACTTCATTGCCACTCCTGACTTTCCTCATGCAGTACCACAGTTCCTCTCGTGGGACCCTATCATCTGCTTTCTCTAGGTCCACAAAGACACTTTTTTCTTAAACTGTTTGATCAGACAGTGTTAAAAAGTTCTCTGCCCTCTCTCCCAGACATCTCCATACCTCCACTGAGCAAACTGACATGCTGCTTGCACTCAGGGCCCTGTTTAGTTTTTATAAAAAAGACAGACTAAACAGGGTTTCTCTTTCACTCAAGGACAGTAATCGATTCACCACTTAGCTTGCACTTTGCTGCTGAGAATCAGTTTGTCTTAAGTTTTTCACGTGTGTCTGACCCTGTACACTGCACAAAAATAGACACAAATTGCAGTCCACCACTTAAATAACTGTTTTATGAAGCTGAAGCTGAAATTTCATGAATGAAGTATGAAGTACGTCTGAAAAGCCTCCAAGACATCAACATAAAGATATTCTCTTAAATATTGTAGTGCCAATCTCAAGGCAGCCTGAGGTTAAAGGAAAGTTACACATTTTGGCAAATGTGCTTCTATCCTGCAAAACCTCGTTTTTTGTTATATATCAGAAGGAGAGGATCAGTACCATTTTAAACCTGTTCAATCAGTGTGAAGGTGGATTTTCTGGCCGTCTTACTGTAAAAACTGAAAGTTTAACTATTTTAATATTTTCCATTGTGACTCAGTTTTTTCAGTTGCTTCTGACAGCATGGCACACTTCCCAGAGCATGCTGTAATTAGCTCAAGTTCATAGGCCTGCTGCACTTACAGCAAATTACTTGTCTGCTTCTTCATTAGCTCTTGTCCGGCCCTTTGGGCTAAAGCTGAAGACTACAGAAAAATCATAAAAAGACCTCCAGCGTTGAGTTTTTCTGGAAAATAAACTTGAACTTTCCGGTCCCTTTAGAACAGCAAGTAATATTTTCAGCCTTGTTAAGTGTTTCCCAAATTCGGCTGCACCTCTTATCACTCAGTAGAGTCTCCTGGTCAAGTGCCTTTCAGCAACTCCCTCTATCAGGAAGTGGCAGATGCCCGTGCCATTTATTCAAGTAGCAGTAAAACTGTGCATTGGCTTACCTCAAAGAAGGTGGTCCGGCTCATGGCGCTGGCTTATATTTGATATGTCCTCTTTGCAGATGGTGAAAGAATGGCCTTAACAAACAAAACACATACACAGACCCCTCTCACACATGCAGAAATCACTCCTCTCCTTTCAAAGACAAACCCTGTACTGACCCTTATTCTTCCCAGTGTTCCTCCACGCTCTCCCTCTCCGTCTCTCTCGCCCTTCCTCTCTTTATCTGTGATAGTGCTGGGAACACAGAATCACTAGAGGCACTCTAGAGATCCTGCTCGTGGTCTTACTCTTGATTTTCTTTTCTTCAACTTCCTCCTCCCCACACCTCCCTCTGTCTCTCGCTCTGTTTTTTCCTTGTTTGTTAAAGTATCTTTGGAGAAAGCTCTTGGCTCATAAACCTATCTTGGCTCTGGAAACTGAGACGGCTCAAGGAGTGGAGTATGCAGAAGAACAGCAGAGATTCTAAAGTACACAAGATGGCACAAAACTTCAAATTCTCCTGTGGATAAAAATGTCTACTGCAGTAGCTAACAGTGCAGAAATGGCAGAGCAAGAAATAACTACTGTATAACTCACTTGTGAAAAGAAATACATGTGAAAAATCGTGAAGTCATCCTCACAGTTTACTCCTGTCAGAGTGAAACCTTTAACACTTTAAAGGTACTTTTAAATGTTTTGTTGTCTCCAAAAGTATTTTTGAATTCTAAGATCTCTCCACCCAAATCATTTGTGAAGTTTTACTTTATGGTTTCTTATAGAGCATTGCATTCTTTCTGCAATATAAAGAATACAAACTAAATATTAGTGAAACAAATTTGTCTCAATAGCAAGAACAAAATTTTACAAGGATAAAAGATATTTTACTAACATATTTTTCTACTGATTATCCACACACTGCTAAGGCGGCTCTACTGCATATGCTGTATACACAACACATATGCTCCGTTAACTCAACTCAGGTCCAGTAGCTATCAGCACCATTTTCATCTTCTCTCTTTCTCTTTGATGCCCTGCTTCACGGAGAGTTTCAAATATCTAGAATGAAAATCTGTCTTAATCAAAGAAACTGGAATATTTTTTTCAGGCATCAACGTTCTTTAGATTATCTCAATAAGTGTTAGATTATTTTTTAAAGAACACACGAGCAACTTCCAAAGGAATGATGGATTCAGTCCATGCAGTGTGTGTTTGATTTTATCTGGTATGCTCTCATCCCTTGACAACACGTACCAACACTTCTTTTTCAGGAATTTTCCCACTGATTGGCTGCAAACTACTGATACTAATTACAGTGTGTAAAAGGTTAACCAAGGTAAAGTGTAAAGCACTAACATGTGAAGCTGAATATCGATCAAACAAAGTGTGTGTGTGCCAAGTGCTGCTTGTAGAGAACAGACTACTTTGAGTTCCTTATACCATGTAGGATGAGACTGTCCTCTGCTGGTCAGTGTGGTCAGTATATGTTGGTGACCTTACTGCAGCAGTTTATCTACTTCTGCAGACTCCACATCCTCCAAACACATAATCTATCTTTATAGAAAACGTCCTCGGGATCATGTATTTTGCAATTCGCTAAAGGGGGAAACCTTTAGAATTTGTTGTGACTTAATTACATTGTAATATGCTTATCTTGGAGTTTAATAGGCAGCTTCTGAGCTGCTTAAAGCTTATTCATGGCAGCTGACTCCTATGTAAAAAAAAAAAAAGAAAAAGAAAAAAAAAGAAATCCAAGG
>VUQR01017739.1:26128-38672 GCA_015108515.1 Hemichromis elongatus | reverse complement strand
GTGGATTACGCAATGACTATGCTAACGGTGCTGGCATGCTATGCAGTGAGACCGTATTGCTGTCCCTCTGCATGTCGCTATTAAAATGTCGAACACTTTTACTATATGAACTAAATTTCCATATTTTAGCTGGTGTATATAATGCACAGTGTTTTTTTTTTATCAACAACTGTGTGTATTCTTGTGCTGAGCGATCATAAAACTGCACTAGGTGAGGCACGCAGTTCTCTTGCCTCATGGCAGGGGGCGCTGGTGATCCCCGGGATTCTTATTACGACTCCTGGCTGCAGAATAATAGATCCCAGTGACACTGTCACTAATTCTATTATTCTGCAGCTGTCACTGTGACAGCAGTAAACAGTTAGCAAGTGAAGTGCAGCCATCCAGTTATTTTTTCCTGTTGCTTGGCCTTATTTTCAAAAGGAAGATTACATATCTAAACTGAAAGAATTTTCTAAACTAGACTTTCAATCGAAGCAGTAAAGGCATGACGATAACGTTTTTTTAAGTTATTTTTTTCTAGGCTAGTTTGTATATGTAAAGAATGCTGATATAAAATTTTAAACAAAACACGTTAACTGTTGCCAATGAAAGGGTGAATAAGCTACTCTGTAGGGTTCATATGTTTGTAAATCGGACTGTGATGACGTCAGTGCCTCACCAGCCATGAACCTTACCGCACGTCACCGCAACCAAGGTATGCAGAAAAGCATCGCTCAACATACAACTTATCAAACCTTGAAGCATTTGGGCTACAGCAGCAGAAGACCACACCAGGCACCCAGTGGTCCAGATGACAGCCTTGGGGAGCTATGGAGATGTCTAGGAGAGGTGGTAGTGGAATCTTTAACCAGATTATTTAACACAATCTTGGAGAAAGAGCAGAGCTGTAGTAACAATAGAGGGAAAAAGTTTGGGGGCCATACCATGAAGATAAGGGAAAGAGTTGAGTTGAAGTTAAAAAACGACATGATGATCTGTGGGGAGCAGCACGACTTCACATTTGATGTTTGCTTTGAGAGTGTTGATAAAGAAGGTCAGAAGGAGTTGCTGTGTGTCTTTGTAGATCTACAGAAAGCATGTGATAGGATGCCGAAAGAGGAGCTATGGTACTGCATGAGAAAGTCAGGAGTAGCAAAATGGGAGTGACAGATGGGTTCAAGTTTGGGGTAGGATAACATCAGTGATTGGCTCTGAACCCCTTCTTATTTGTGATGGTGATAGACAGGCTGACAGATGAACTTTGACACCTGACCCTGGGGACTCTATTGTTTGCAGATGACACTGTGGACTCTGTAGTGAGAGTAGAGCGCTGGTAAACCTGGAGATGTGGAGGTATGCGCTGAAGAGAAGAAGAATGAATGTCAGTAGATGTAAAGCTGAACTGCAGGATGCAGATTTAATAAAAGTGGATACATTTAAATACCTGGGGTCAAACACAGAATTCAATCAAAAGCACACAACAGAGTGCAGTAATGGTGGAGTGGGTGGAGATGAGTGTCAGTGGTGATTTGTGAAAGAATGATAGCATCAAGAAGGAAATGCAAGGTCTAAAAGATGGTAATGAGACCTGCCGTGATGTACAGTGTGAAGATTGTGGCGCTAACAAAAAGACAGGAGGCTAAGCTGGAGTGGAAGGATTTGAAATGCGTACATCAGAAGTTACAGGTCAGGCTGAGCAATTTGGAGATGAAGTTAGAGAGACAAGGTTCGGTTTCAGCCTGTGCAGAGAAAGATGATAAACTGGTCTTTTACTGTCCTGAACTGATGTGTTACATAAACCATCACACACACACACAAGGCTAAACAGGTGAGTACACCTGGCCATTGCTCAACTGTGTTTGTCCTACTGTGAATGTAGCACTAAAGTAGCCTTTTTAATGTCACTGTAATACTTGCTCTCAGAGTTTAATAATTTCTGAACATCGTGATGCTGATGCCCAAGGACACTTTGTGCCAGGCCAATATTGACACCCTGGAAGTAAGAACGGGTTGAGCACACTGGCTGAAAATGGAGTTGCATTTGTGATGCCTACTGGCCTCAACAAATAATTTCTTCTCTATAATGTATAAATACTTAAAATGTTTTTCTTTTGGATTTTTCACAATGCCATATGAGGATTGTTGGAGTAGTTGGAATGAGTCAAACGGCATCTTGTAGTTTGCTTAGTACATGAACATGTAAAATAGTTTATGATGCGATGTAGGGTTAGGTGTTCATGTAATACACAGTCATGTAACTAAAGGGCCACTTGGGAGTGCAATGAGTTGTCAGATCAACACAGATGCATTATGACTCACAAGGAAATAGATTCTTATTAACACAAGTAATATATCTAACATACATCGAATATATCTAATAACTGAAGAAATAAAGTGGACCTTAAGTATTTTTTTCGCTGTTTAAAATGCATTTGAATGCTCTGATTTTGTGAACAAACATTTAATAGTCCAGTGCTACCAGGGAGGAACCAGTAAAAGCATCTTTAATCATTTTACCACACCTCAGAACAACACACACACACACACACACACACACACACACACACACACACACACACACACACACACACACACACACACATGCACACACACACACACACACACACAGAGTTAAAGGTATCTGGGGGCCATTGAAGGTATCAGGTGTGTGCCAGCTGTGAACGCAGACTGGTTAATAAGCCGTCTGTGTTTGAATTAATGACTCATAAACCTGTCCGTCTAAATGTGTTGCCCCACACTTGTGTTTATAAATGTAGTTTTCACACAAGGAACAAAACACAAGTAAATGTTAAAATGATGTTTCATAAAGAAGCTTTCTTCATGAGATGCCACCCTGTTTCCAGCAGGCAGCTGCTTTATGCTTGAAACACATTTGCATGTACAGCTTCCAGTCAAAAAAAAAAGAAGCATTTTTTGTGGTTTATAAAATTTATACAATATCAGGCTTTCATAGCAGGGCAGTACCAGCGTGTAACTTTTCATTTGCATGCTGAGCTGTCCATGACAAGCTGGAAAAAAATTGTCGGAATCTGTATTATGCTGGGGAGAGGGATCAGTGATATCATTAGGCGTTCGGATCATTGTCTAATGGCAAATTCAATTTAGTGTAAAGAGATAAGATGAAATTGCAGAGACCTGAGACACACAGAAAATCCAAGAAACACAGTTGTTCAAAGACTTGAAAAATGAGAAGATTGTTCAAAATCCTTACTGCTGCTAGAAAACTTTGATACAGTTCAAAGTAATTCAATTTTCTGCTGTTCATTCTTTTCTCTGACAGAGAGCTGCACTTTCTCTTCTTTTATTGCCAAGGCTTGAAATATTAAGTGAAGGACGTGAAGGTGGTGTTATACTGTAACAGATGCATCTCTTTCTCATACAAGCCTCACAGTTTGTCTTCATAATCATTTCTTGTACACTATTATTAATTGCATTAGATATAAATATATAATTGTTTCTAGTGTTGTTTCTTTTGTTTCTTACTTGCACTTGTTTTAGGAATTTACTCAATATTTTTCAAAAATATTGGATCACGGTGACATTTCATACCAACTGAAAGGACTGTGGTCTCTTCTGTTAGCCATGACTAAGACGGTCCTCCCTTAAAAAAAAGCAATCTCAGTGGCGAGATCAGAGATCATATTACATACCATTGTTGTTTTTTATTTTTTCATTGTTACTCAGGAGGCATTGCATGATTCCCTGTAGAGTAAACACAATTATTCAAATCGTAGTTGTGTTTGGTGTGGACCTTCACTTCATCCACTGTCTGCAAAAAGCCATTTTAACCATAAACAGTATAAAAGTTTGTTTTCTGTTCTCATGCTGACCTCCCATAGGAGCCCAGCATGAGTATAGGCCTCTTTTTTTTCTCTCCTAGGCTATCCCATTGTATTACGTTTCAGTGTTTTTCCATAATACTACCGGTCCCCGACTGTCTCCCCATGTGTTGTCCATGTTGTGTATGTAAGGTCGGGGGGGGTCCAATTTCGCTACAGGGCAACTTGTGTGTGACAATAAAAGACTTCTGATTCTGATTCTGATTCTGAAAAGACGGATGCATACACTATAACATCAACGACTGGTTTGTGAAGTCCCGTTATGAAGGTCTGAGTATTTTCGCTGTTGATGTGTTGGTGTATTGAAACTGGCGAGTGAGGGTTAGATCTGACTGTGAAACTGACAACACAAACCTCTAACTAATGAGCATAACCAGTATTTATAATTAACTCTAAACCAATAATTAAGCCCATGAAATCACCTGGAAAGTGTCTACTGAGCCAAATTGGGTTCATTGTAAGATAAAAACCCTACAATGATACAGATAAAACCCCAACAATCAGACCACCATCTATAAGCAAACACTTGGTGACAGTGGGAAGGAAAAACCTCCAACAGAACCATTATACAGTGCTTTTCTATTCACATTTAAACTTATATTTAAAAAGCACTTTATTCTATATACTTCAAGTTCTTTATATACCTCACAACCATGGCCTATTTAAGATCGACAGTTATTCTAACACAGGGGTGGTAAATATAAGGCCTGGGGACCAGAATATGCCAGGCAAAGACCCCAATCAGGTTCACTGGCTGTTCTTTTAAAGAATGAAGAACAAAAATACATTTAGGAATTTTCAAATGCATTTTCCTACACTTTACAACTTTTCCTACTGATAAAGACCTCCATCATGGTCATTCATAATACAGTAAATTAAATAGGTAATTTTAAAAAAGTTTCTCTTTTTTCATAAAAAACTACTATAGAAGCATTTTTTTGTGTTTTTTTTAAACCAGTTTTCTGTGAATTAACAGAAACCTTCTGTTTTGTAATTAGAAGCAGACTGGGAAATGAGCTACCAGAACTTTCTCTAAGTTCCTCTAATTTTATACCTTTATTTCTTACAGTTTAAACGGTATTAGAAGCAGATATCTTTTATCTACTACGAAAGCATTTCTGTATCATGTGCAAAAATTGAGGTCATGCTGAAATTGCACTTTTTTTCAACTCCATCCAAAGATTTTCTATGGGGTTGAGATCTGGAGAATGGCTAGGCCACTCCAGGATCTTGAAATGCTTCTTATGAAGTCACTCCTTCACCACCCGGGTGGTGAGTTTGGGATCATTGTCACGCTAAAAGACCCAGCCATGTTTTCATCTTCAATGCCCTTGGTGATGGAAGGAAGTTTTCACTCAAAATCTCACAATCCATGGCCCCATTCATTCTTTCCTTTAAACAGATCAGTCGTCCTGTTCCCTTTACAGAAAAACAGCCCCAAAACTTGATGTTTCCACCCCCATACTTCACAGTAGGTATGGTGTTCTTTGAATGCAACTCAGCATTCTTTCTCCTCCAAACACAATAAGTAGAGTTTTTACCAAAAAGTTCTATTTTGGATTTATTTCACCATATGAGAGTCTCCCAATGCTCTTCTGGATCATCCAAATGCTCTCTAGCAAACTTCAGACGGGCCAGGACATGTATTTGTTTAAGCAGGGGAACACATCTGGCTCTGCAGGATTTGAATCCCTGGCGGCATAGCGTGCTTCTGATAGTAGCCTTTGTTAGTTTGGTCCCAGCTCTCTGCAGGTTATTCATTAGTCCCCCTGTGTGGTTCTTTACACTTTTCACACTGTAAAGTGAGATTGACACCCCTCACCTAACACGTATGCTTTTGTTGTGGAGAAGGAAGGTAGAGTACCCAGAGGAAACCTACAGAGAGAACTTGCCAACTCCAGACAGAAAGCAAACAGTCAACCAAGACACTCAAACCAGTTGTCCAACCACTGCAGCATCATGCTACCTGCTAGAAGCACTGTCTAGTTCATTACACCTTCCCTTTAAGCCATTATCCACTTCATTGGCTCCCCATCTCAAACAGAAGGGTTGCATAATGGGTTGGATTGTCTTCTGTGCTCACAGAGCTGTGTACCGAATGCTGCATTCTATTCCCAGTTCAAAGTCAGAATATTCAGTGGGAAATTCAGGTAAAATGACCAAATTAGATGTCGATCATATTAGGGATATCTGGTGACATCATGCAGAGCCATGAGTAAAAAAAAATTCTAAAACATCCTGAATCTTGAGCTTTTGTCTGACATTAACTGCTTACTATTCAATTTTATGTATATAGCACCAAATCACTGCAGCAGTTACCCCAAGGCATTTTATATTATATGAGAGAGACCCTACAATAATACAGAGAAAACCCTGACAAGCAAACAAATAATCCCATCCCAGTAAGCAGTTGGCGACAGTGGGGAGGAAAAAAACATTTTAATAGGAAGAACCAAGCTGCCATGACGAATTGGTGTGATGGGCGAGAGACAGACAATATTATATTTCAAAAGAAATAAGGAAATGCATGGCGGATTCTTTTTACGCATCCTCCACAGAATCCACTCCCACAGAAGTAATTTAAGCAAATACCTAAATGTATGTCTGTGTTCTCATTGTGATCTGATATTGACAGTTGTTGGTGTTATTCCTGGATCAACAATATAATCTTGATCCAGGTTCAGAATTGCAAGTGACCAATCACTTTTTAGTGATCATATAGTTTTACAGCGTGGAAACACCGTCACAATACACCACACACCACACCGTAACCCTACCAATAGCCCCGTAACCCTAACCACCATCACACCCTAACCCCCAACCCTAATCAGACCCCTTTTTGGATTTTTTTTCTTAGTGGGCATCTACAGGTTTTTTTCCAAGTCACAAAACTATGACATCATAAGAGCGTGATTGGTCAGCAATGATGATCCAGGAACAGCACCAACACGGGGATATCAGATAGACTGTTTGTGTTCACGTGACAGATCCCTCTAATGGCAACAGTCACTATGACAGAAGCAAGGGGAGAAATCATGTGCTGCAGCCAGAGTTACAAAGTCTGAGTGGGGAGAACATGAAAGCATGGTTGACAAATTTGGGACTTAAATAAAGAGTAATGACAAAGACAACTATGAGAGACTTGCTTCATTAAAGTGAACTCACCCTTTCGCTGAGATTTTGTTCAGGAGAAGTGGAGATTGTCCATACAATCAGCTCTATGTTTGAGAGTAAAAACACTCATCAGGTACCATCAGCCATGATAATGCCAATATGCTGAACTGGTCCTGGCTTCTTGCAGGTTAGATAATTTAAGATTAACCAAATGCCTAAACCTAACTGAAGCTTTGCCATCGCAGCAGTTGCAACATGAGTTGTTTTGATTTTTTAACAGTTATTTTAACAGCATTACTATGTCTAATGCTGATTTTTCGTTTTAGGGTCATTTGTAGAGGAATTTAAATGCAGTAGAGAGCTGGGCTTTGAGTGTTAAGAAGCTTCACTGGAGATCTGCATTTTCTGCTGTTGTAGCTGGTACTAAAAACCAATGAGTAAGATAATTCTCAAATATTAGAAAGTTTTCAAATGCAGCATGGGATTCATTAAGGGTAATGTGATTCCCAGTTTAATATCAGTCCTTGCACAATCAAGGCAGAGACAAATTTCCCAGATTTGGACTGGATTGGTTTTCTGTCGTCATGGATACAAATATTGCAGTATTATTAGTTTTATTGAAACTACAATTTTATCATATTTTTAACCAGTATAATTGAATTTGCCACCACAGGATGGCTTAGAGAAGGTTCCTACTAAAAAAAAAAGAAGAAGAGGTCAGGAAATGGTAGTGTATTCTTTTAAACTGTTGAGTTCACAGTATCAATCTCATAGCAAGTCTGTTTATATGCATATGAAATTTTTTTTATCCATCAGCCAGTTTTTTTTTTTTATGTTAACATACTCTTAGCATTGGTTTTGTGCTGTGGCCAATATTCTCATACCTTACTGCGTTACTGGTGTCAACATGTATTAAATACATATGGCCTTTTGTTTTGGACTGGGAAAGGTAACATACAGCATGTTACGCTGGGTAACAGTGACTTTCATCGCTCATTTGTACATGCCATTGTAGAGGCTGTTGGGGCCCTAGGCAAAAATTCACCAGCGTTCATCACCATTATGTTACCAGGCTGACCGCTTATGAAGTGTTAATATTGTAAGTACTAATTTTCACTCTGCCTGCTTGCTATGCTAACAAAACAACAATCAGTGCCTAGACTCTTAATCCCAGTTACTTGTGCTTGACTTGGCTGTACGATGGCCAAAAGTAAACAAAAGTTATGTTACACTCATGGAAGTTATTCAACTATCTCTCCCCTGTTCAGCCTAAACTAGCAGCTTTTAGTTATTTAGCATTATATTTAATCTGTACTTTCAATCATTTCTTTTTTCACTCACAGACAGAACACCCGTTTTTTTTTGTCTGAGTGGTTTTCATTGTTGTCATCAGGTCTTTTCAAACAAAATAATGCCTGCTGGGAGGGAGTGCAGTCAGGAGATGCCACCTTAGAGAAATCAGATCTCTCCTATTCTTACTGCAAACTTTGAACATTGCTGCTTGTGTAGTTTAAAGAATGTCAGCTCGCCCCCAAATCAGTTGCCTGATAACACCATAAGTCTAAAATCATGGTTCTATATTGACACAACAACACCTTCTATAATGACAGATTTGTTTATTATAGGAGACGCAAACATGGTGCTCAGGCAGTCCTACTTTGGGGAAAAGTAGGGTTTAAAGCATAAAAGGTTTTAAACCAGTTTTTTATCAGATTTGACTGGCTGCTCTATTTACAAAAGGGGATGTTTGCAAAAATGATATCAGTCACCTAACAGGGCAAGTAATTTGGTTTCTTTGCACTAAGGCAATGATGTGTGATGATAAATCTTCTTGGGAAAAAAAGGATGTTTTTATGATTTTCCCTGTCCACAAAAAGGTCAAAGGTCAGGGTCAATTATAGGAGCAGTGGCTTGAATAAAGCATTGCTCCAGGACACTATCATTCACAACTGAACTTCACCCTACTGCTTTGTACCTCTTGGCCACTTGAGCAGATGACTTTTGGTCTAAATTTTGACTTTTATTTCGACGCCTCTCGTGCTCCCCTCAAACTCTTTTGGGTCCACTTTTTTTCCTAAACAAAACAAAAATGACATAATATAATTCTTGGGGTGCGGTAGTCATCTTGAGGGTATCAGGTGCTCGGTGTGGCCCTACCCTAATGAGCCACATGTGACCAGTTAAAAAGGGAACCATCTGATCTGTCCATTCGCCTCATTACCACCCAATACATATTAATGTTGAGGGTCACATCTTATACATACAACATACATATTCATAGCACACATGCAGGGCCATATATGTATCAGTGACATGGACATGATGGGCTTACAGATGATTTTCAGTTCCTTTCTTTTATGTTTTGTTACGATGGTCAGGTGTCTGCTGGTCTTTATACTTGTGTTGTATTTTCTTTTGTCAGATTTTGTGCCGTGCACATGTTAATGCTTTGAACATGACAAACGGCCTCTGTGGTACTCAGTCATCACTGTATTGCACAGGGTTACACTGATGTGGTCATAAAATCTGAGCAGCACAACAGACAAGGAGATTTCAGGACAGAAAATAGTGAGAAATGTAAGAAAAGGACAGAAAATATTACAGATATTTTCTTTTTTATTCCTTTAATCATCTTGAGACCCCTCCGATCTATCTCTGGACCCCTTGGGGGTGTACTCTGAAGCTACAAAGGAATTTATGAAGACAAGGGTGTTATGGGTAAGAGTGGGTCACGAATAAGCCGGCATGCACAACTCCCAAATTACATAAAAATTGGATCCGAGAGTTAAACAAGCTGATAAATTGAACCAGCTCCCTTGGAGGCAGGCTCGAAGCGGAAAAGAAAAAGCATGTCAACATCGCACTCACAGTTCTTACAGGTGTACAAGTAACGCACGCACACTACTCTGAACGACTCTGTGCTTGTTTGCATTAGAGGAAGTGTCAGCCTTTAGACAATGTTCTCCAACGCTATCATATAAGCACAAAACGAGGGAATAGTTTTTGTGAAAAATGTATTCACTCTTGTAGTGGAGGGCCTCAGAGAGAGAAACCCTCCGTGACAGAAATTATGCCATCACTTTAGCTCAAATGCCTGTTATCATGTTTTGTTTTGTTTTTTTACTTTTCCCCCAAACAAGGATTGATTCCTGCCAACTTTAACAAAGGTTTTGCCTAAACTAAACATTTTCAGAGTTGGAGGAAAATTACCAAGAAAAAAAAAAAGTAGATGAAATGATAATTTATATCATCTAGAAGAAAAAATTACTGTTTTGGGAGTAAAGATGTAATTAGACAATGCGCATACAGGTACTTTGAAAAGTAATGACAACATATTTGCCATATCTTCATGTGGCCCCTTTACATTTTGTGATTATTGCCTTTTAATAGTTTAATTCCACGATACCAGCACGATACCAGCAGTCACAGCAGTCTCGCTCAGCGTACTATTAGAAAAAGATAATTAAATGCACAACTGGATTTAAGCTAATGCTACAAATTTGTGCTGGTTGAAGCCAACGTCAGTGTCATCCATCACTACCTTTATCTGCTCACCGTGAGCTGCCTCTCTGGTGCTCCCCTTCCCTCTTTCTTTACATTCAAACCCCATTTGACCTTCCATTTGTCCTCTATAAGATGTGTCTCTATTTATTTTCCCCCCTCTCTCTCTCTCTCTCTCTCTTTGTTTTTCTGTCTTTCCCCCTCCTTCTGTTTTCTTTCCTCCCTCCTGCGTTGTATCGCTCTCTGTCAGTTTTTGTTTACAAACCCTTTCATCTGGATATTGCTTTATATGTAAAACCCCTCTATTTGAATGGAGTTTTATTTAAAACCCTGTCATTTAAATAGCTCTTTAAAAGACAGAGGAATGGAAAGTCAACAAGGACCCTACAATTGTGTTTTCTGACAGGACTCGCAAACTCACTGACACACACACACACAGACACACACACATGCACGCACAATGCTTGCCTGTCTACATGCATCCGAGTCTATTATTATGCTAATGAGTCTCCAGTCTCCACATGTCCCCACAGCCTCTGTGCACACAGACACACACAGACATATTTTGCTGAACTCAGCAGTATAGCTGCACTCGTGGCTAGCAGGGAAAATAACGAGGAGTGGACAATTTCACCATCACAAAAACAGATGGGACAAAATGGGCAGTTTGTGTCACTGATCAGCACAGAAAGAGTGAAATACACATGTGTCTGCTGACACATATGTACTGAATACTTTCTTTTCCCTGGATTGTCTTGCTTTCTATGAATCTGGAACATTCTCTCCAGTGATAAAGCATTTTATGAAAGAGGAAGATAAAATGCTCAACAAGTAGGAAGCTGTGCACCTGACACTATGCTGAGAATATGGCTCTATTATTAGCTGATAAAAAAAAAAGAAAGTTTGCAACAATTCATAAATTTGTTAAACCAATATTTTATTCACCATAGTACTTAGAAAATGTACTTATCAATTTTGAATATAAGGGTAGAATTAAATAGACTAGAAGGTCCCTTTATTGTCATTGCACATGTACAACAAAAGAGTGGATGCTCCACACCAGCTGTGCAGGAATAAAATATAAATCGTAAAACATGCAACATAACAGGATATTCAAGGTCTTTGCAATTTTTCCTTGAGAAACATTATTCTTAAATTGTAGGTACATTTTCATTTTCCAGTTGTTTTACCCCTCTCCATATTTATTTCTGAGAAACTCTTTTTCTTTTTTCTTTTTTTTTAAAACAAGTCACATTACTCACCTGTTGCCAGTTAACCTAATGAGCCAAATGTTTATCTGGCTGCTTCTTTTCTAGCATTTTCTTGTCCCTGTCCCCCAAAAATAAAAATAAAAAATTTAATTATAAACATTTAAACATTTACAATGTTTTCTATGTTTGTTTATGAACAAAATATGAGCTTATTATTTTTGCAAATGTTTGCATTTTGCCCTTATTTGTATTTTACCCACTATTCCAACTTTTGTTAAAAAAAAAAGTTAAATAATATTGAAAAAATTAAAAACTGTTGAGTTGAGTACAGCCCACCCAATTTCTTTGAAATGATTCGGAAGAATATAACTTCATTCACTGTATCCAGTTGAAAAATAAAGGAAGCAACTTTTATACTTTTATACAGACAGATTTATACAGACTTGCCAGGTGTATTGTTGGAGTCATGCGAAAGCACTCTGGCAAGTTCTGAGGTTGTCTCATTAAGGTACCTAGAAGAAATTGATGAGAAAATGTCTTATTATAAAATGTTTTCTCAATTCTGAGACCTGAGAAGTTGTTTGTTTAAACTGGAAGTGAGCAGCAGCAGTCTCTCATGTTTTATTAACTCATCCATCCACCCAACCTCCTCTCTGTGCAGGCTCTGTATTGCTGTATTACATTGTTAGCTGATTTACACATTTTCGCACAAATGACAGGTCATCATTTCTATGGCTGCTAGAGGGCTTTGTCACTTGAGGATAAATATGCATCATTTTAGGAGCATTTGTTGAAACAAACAAAGGGCTTGTCACAGAGTGACTGCTGGAAATGCTTCATGTAAGACAGTTTGTATATACAGTGTGTGTGTGTGTG
>VUQR01017739.1:0-26108 GCA_015108515.1 Hemichromis elongatus | reverse complement strand
ATTGAAAGAAAGGAGGGGGGGGGGGGGGGGGGGGGGGCAGAATACAATAAAACAATGAGAAGGAAACTAAAAGAAGCTGAGAGCTGCACAAGAAGATGGGTGATGAGTCTCACTTGATTTAGTGCATCATTAATAGGTTAGTTTTTACTAAAATGTGTTTTATTTAAGACATTCTACATACTTTCAGAGCCTCAGATTACATAGTCAGACACATGCTGTTACTCTTTGTATTTAATGATGTAAAATCTTAAACATGAACAAGAAACCTCTTTTATGCAACACATAGATCCCGAGGCCACTGATAAGTATGCTGCTGCACTTTGATTCACATATATTTACACATACTGTACTGTGTTTTAAAATAGATATGCTCTTCCACACCCACAGGAAATACCCTCTCTGTCTCCTTTAAACATTTATCAATGAACTTTAAAAATAGGTTAACTCCAAGGACCTCACCAAAGAGAACTTACATAAATGCACACGTCACTGAATTACATCATACGCCATCATCTCTCCTGCCAGCCTGCCTGTGTGTGTATGAATGGGGAAGGGCTTTGCATGACAATGTGTATATATGCAAGTCTGTTGCTGCCTGGTAGCTGGAGGGAAAAGTGTGTTTGCATGGCATTAAAAAAGGCGGCTCTTTCTCTGCCTCTCTGAAAGATCATTCAGTAAAAACACCTTCACCTCAGCTGTATTAACCAAACTCATTGGCTAATGCTCAATATGGATTTATGCGCCTGGGATCTGATTGGTCAAGAGGAGCGCTGATTTACATAAGAGGAGCTTGATTGGTTGATCGCAGCGTAAAAGCGTTGACCTGTTTGCGGTGCTACATTAGAAGTTGGAGTTGAGCGGTTGGTTTGATGGTTTTCGGCCCATAGGAAGGGTTGCAAATCAGGCGGGCACAAGAGTTTCCCCCTTAAAGCAACAGTTACTGAACTTTTTAATAACATGGCTTTTTTTATATGTCATACGCTTAACTTAACACGTAAAAGCAAAAGATTAGTTAAAGAAACAAAACAGTGTAACAGATTAAAAAGAAAAATCAGATTACTTAGCACTTTCCTGTCTACATAGATGCAATCTTTGATTTCCATTTTATGGACTAATCCACCCATCCGTGCATCTATCCATACATCTTCAAGGGGGTTGTGTTTTGTCATTGGTTAAACCCTATCCCAGCTGTCATAGACAGCGACACACAAAACGCGCAAAAACAAACGAACGAACAAAAAACTAACATTTTTAATTTCACTTCCATAATCAGAGTGTGAGAGCGGACAAGCACTAGAAACTATCGAAATAAAACCCTCCCCGGCTATCTCAGAGCTCCGCTGCTGTTGGTCCAACAAGACGATGCTCTTTTTTCCCCCTTCTTCTTCTCCTGATGAATAAAATTAAGCTCCAGCACCCCTCGCACCCCACCCCCTCCTTCTCGCGCCCTATAAAGCCGCAACAGCTGATCCCGTGCACTACAGAGAGCCGCAGCTCCGCACGCGCGAGGAGTGGAGAGAACGAGAGAAAGAGAGAGAGAGAAAAAGAAAGAGAGAGGAGGAGAGAAGGAGAGAAGGAGAGAGTGAAACGAAGAGTTATCGACCGGAGAAGAGCTGTTCTGGTCTTCCAGCCGCAGTTTTTAAAACAAATTTGAGCAATATATATATATATATATATTAATATATATATATTAATAATTTATTTATTTTCAATGAACTGTGATGACGTTTTGGCTGAGTTTGTGATATTCAAGCTGGGGTTTGAAGTCCTGCGAAGGTCTCGAGAGGTTTCTTGGACTAAACTGTCCCGACCTTTAAGAAAGCGCTGCAATCCTGCTGCCATACACCTTTGAGCAGCACCCAAATGTTTGTTTATTTGTTTGGGTGTTTTGGGGGGTCAATATCGTCATGTTATTGACTCACTTGTGTTTGGATTGACACTTTTGAGCAGACAAACCCCTTGAAACTGCTCGTTTCGCCTTTCTGTTTCTCTTCTTTCCCTCTGGAGCTGAAGGGGCAGTAGCGGTTTGGCTGTGGCACGCGGTATAAAAAAGAGGGGGAAAGAGTCTTGCGACAGGAGGAGCTGTCCGGTGCTGAAAGCACGAGGCTGGACGTTAGGAAGTGTTTGTTGGGAGCTGTCCGCGTGCTGAAGACCGGCGTTTTATTAGAACGAGACCATAATCTTTCTTTCAGAAGCAACGGATTTAAGCACGGCACGGCACGAAGGAATTTTTAACGGAGCAGCCATACAGGAACCGACTTATATTCTTTTTTTTGAGCCTTTAGGACTCCACAGGTCTTCCAGTGGCAAGTTAACGGGATGAAAACAGACCGCTTTCTCCATGAGATCCGGCTATTACTTGCAGACATAACTGGTATTTGACAAACCACGGCAAAAGAAATTATTATAAATTAATATTATGTGTGGTAAACATGCAGAAGCACACGAGGAGAGCTCGGTTTCTTTGATCTTTAAAAGCCATGTCTCCACTTTTCCAAGCTGTTTGACAGAAGGGAGGAATCGTAGCTTTAGTGGCTGAATTTAAATAAAAATAAATAACTAAATACAAATACAAAATACAAAAAAAAAACAAAAAAACAACTCTGATCGGGGTTTCATAGGTTGGGAGTTTAGACTGAAGTGAGATAGAAAGCGTGTTTTGTCGTGCAAGTGTAGGAACCATCATGCCTCGGTCTTTCTTAGTGAAGAAAGTCAAGCTGGACGACTATTCGGCTGCAGAGCTGGAGAGCTCGTATGGTCACAGCCGAAGAGAAGAGCTCAGTCTGCGATTCCATCATCATGACAAAGGTTAGTCACACACCTACACACATAAACACACCCGAGAACACACAAACGCGCGGAGACAGGCGCCCGCCATGCATCCCCCTGAGAATGTTTTCATCCCCAGATTTAAAGCATTAGTCATGACTGTTTCAGAAGGAAGATGAGGAGGGAATTACAGGGTCAAACCTCGGTCACATTCCCCCCAAAATATACCATTTCCAACACTGTAATTATACTCGGTGAAATGCTCCGGTTCCATGAAATAGTCTTATGTGGAGAAACAAATGAGAGGAAACCTACACTTTCAGTCTGATAAGAACCTCTTGAGACTTGTGGCAATAAAAGAGACTGTTTGATAATAATACAAAATAGGTAAAATAAGGGAGTAAGTGCAGTCAGGTCGGGGGTTAAGAGCTTTTTATATAAGCAATTCATGAGGGTGAATTACTCTATATTTTTTACAGTTTTTAATGCTTAAGGAAATTAAGTCATATCTGAATGAAAAGATAAGCGAAAGAAAACAGGACAGAATGCTGAGTTGAAATTCAGGTTTGCTTTGCAATCTCTTTACAGCCTGTTATAGCTTTTAAATATACCTGTAGCATTTCGCATTTCCCCCTGCCTTTGCTCTTACACAAAGCATTAAAACACACACATCCAACTCTGAACAGTTGCTGACATTAACAAGTTAAGCAGAAAAATACATTTTTCCCCAAGGAGCATACGAAGACTGTTGCAGAATCAACAGGGAGCCAGAGAGCGCAGGATCATTGCAGAAAACCATGCTAAATGATTATGTTAATACATTATGTCAGCAGCACACATACATTGGGGTACACCGTTGTTCTGTTGCCAATTATATTATTCAAATCAGCCTTCTCTCCAGCACCTGTGAGTCACTTTCAAAGATTTCTGCAATCATGCCCAGCTACACTGGCTGCCAATGGTTCCCACACACAGTATAATCTGGGGTACACGGGCAATATGTGATACAGAGTCAATGAGAAGGGCAGGATATGGGGCAAATATTCAGTGGAAATGTGTGGAAATCTTTTACAAAAGGAATACTTACTAGCATTTCTATGCAGAAGTCATGCATTTGCTTTGGCCGCATGCTCTCAGAGGCTAAACCACAGAAAACATGCCATATGCACTTTAACAGAGATAGCAGCTTTTATCTATGTCAATATGTCCTTGACATTAAAGACACGATACTAGATAAAATTACTATATGCCTATGTAAATGGGTCACAAATCCCCAGAGAAAAATAGCTATGTGCTTTTTGCTTCACTTAGCCCCCTTTGGCCCCCGTTAGCTTATTGTTTTGATATAACTATGTAAAGCAAATAAAGTGGCAGATTTTGCTATAAAAAAAAAAATAGCATCCTTATAGGTCAATATTTGCCTGGGTTGTGTGTCTGTCTGCTTGATTCTGCCCTCTAGTGGCCAAAAAAGAATGACTACAGCTTTAAAGAGCTAAAAGAGAAATTCACCGTCACTGCACAGGGGACAAGCGTGTAATGGAGTTAGTGCAGCCTGCTGGTTTTCACATTGTGCCAAGGTCAAATGTAAGATGAAGAGATTCCAGGCGTTCTGATAACTGATCTGAAACCAGAAACATGCAGAAGAGGCAGCAGCAGTAGTGTTGTGGCAAGCATGTAAAGACTAGGGAAGCTATCCCTTGTTATAAATATAACAACAGTTTGACTGAAGCAAATGCACATAGTCAAACTGTTGCACACACACAGACACAGACACAGACACACACACACTTACACGCACACATTGCTGTTTCTGTCAACTCGGCACATTTCCCAGGCAGCTTGCACAGCTGAGTGCACAGCATTACCCACACACATACACACACACACACACACAGACAGGAAGCAGTCGGTGACCTACAAGTGTCCAAAGCACACAAGTGTGCGTCAGTTACTGCTGGTTTGGATCAAAAATTAAAATTGTGGCTTGCAGCCTTTCTCTCTCTCCATTTCTTTTTCTTTCCATTCCTATTTCTCGGCATTTCAAAGACACATGAAAGTGGGATGGCTCTAGTTTGGCAGAGTATTTAATCTTTAATAAGCATTTAGAACAGCTATCAGCTCTAATGCTGCTAAAGTACTTTGAAATGAATACGGAGTTGACACAGCAAGACAGATACTCAGACAGAGAGAGACAAAAAAACAAATAGAGACAGTACACTGATGCCGAGATGCGCAGCAGCAGCAACAGTCCCAGTCAGAGTGCTTTAAATGAAAAGGGATGAAAGGGAATGGCCATGTTTAATTGGCAGGGATCGTGCAAAAAGGTTCCGTGTGAGAAAAAAGTATCCTAAAACCAGACAGCGAGCTTGTTTTTGTTTCTGCCTGTCAGTCACACATGCACGGCTCAGTCTGGCTGTTAGTATAGGTGAAAGAGAGGTGATATGGTACACACAGAATAGTCAAAGATAATGTAGATAATGGATAGGGTTATTTTACTCACTTGAAAAGACTTCTTTTTCAGTCTATCTCCCTCCCTAACTTTCTTTCCTTGGACGCAGGAGCAAAGATTTCTGCTAATTAGTCATAGATCATATAGTTCCCTACATCACCAGCAGGAGAATTTACCCTCTATGGAGGCCAAGAAATAATTAGTTATATGATGCACTGAGATAACAATTACTGAACACCACCTTTTTGTCCACAGAAAGATGAACCCTTTTCATCATAGATTCTAAATCGGTTTTCCATGTCTTGCTTATCCAGCAGGTCACAACCACATATTTGTATGCTGTTTCAGAAAATCTGACAGTATCATTATTTTTCGCAAAATCTTAGACAGCATTTTGTGCAGTAAGAGTTTGGAACTTGGTGCCATTTTTACTAACGCAACGTCGATAAGAGCAGTGATTCTCTCACTTCTTCTGCCACGGCCCCTAACAAAAGAAGTCTGTGTGAAACCCCACAAACCTTTCTCAAAGCAATCATTAACAACTGAAAGTGTAAACTTTAGTAAAATAGCGGTCAGCACGATAGCATCAACAAAACTGGGTAGGCTGTGAAGTCAGTCCAGGCAGATCAGCTAATCTCAGAGCCAGCACACATTAACTGGTGACAAAACTCTGTCCTTCTACACATCGGGCTGGTTATCCCACATAGGTTGGTATTTAACCCTCTGTGGTCTAAGTCATTATCAGCAAGGATCCCAAACCTAAGGCATCAGTTGTATTGATTATTTGCTTTGTTCCCTAAATGCCAACACTTGGTAAAACATCTTCTTCAAGGCCCTTGATGATTTAGACCTCAATTGTGGCACATCTACAAGCCAAGACACCTGTCACTGACTCTTACTCTGTTCTGTGTGCTGCGGTCTTGCTGCGGCTATCGCCACCTCCATCTTTTCACATTTGCACATGGAAGGGCAGTGAGGTCCCAGAACAGAGCTGTGTTGCCAAATATAAATTATTACAATCTTCTTTTGACTATAGTGGACCTTAATTTACTTTAGTTTCACATATTGCACTTTTCCCTACCTGCAGTGGCTCATGCCCATCGGTGTGGCATGTGCCACACTTTGGGAACCTGTGAGTCAGGGCAAGGTTAGAGAAGGGAGGGAAGCAGATGTAGGTAGTTTATCTGCAGCAGCTTGCAAGGCTATACCACCTCCAGTGCAGCTGCTGAGTATCCACTATAGTCCAGGACTGTAGCTGCACTGGAAACTGTCAGTATGAGTGATTATGAGTCTCTACATCATCTCCAAGACTCCAGCTGCTCTTAGTCAACATACCTGGTTACAAGGGTCCAAACTGAGCACTTGGTCATGTTTCAAAACTTTACTCATGCTCTATAAAACAAGGCACACACACACACATGGGCGCACACACACCAACACAGTACTTCCTACCAGAGTGCAACGATTGAATATTTATGATTCATGATTTTCTCTCTCCACCCCCCCTCCCTGGTCCCCCCACCGTCTCGCTTTCCCTTTATTTTCTCTCTCTATTACTTGGTTTTAATTAAATTCGAAAATGTTAAATTAGCATGAGCGCTGTGTACAGGACTGCCAAACCACCCAACCACCATCACCACATTTAACATAGCATTACTTTCTCCCTGCTAGGTTTTTCCTACTTCCTTTCTTCCCTTCGCCCTCCCTCCCTCACCTTAATATGACTCCCCTTTCTCTACCCTTCTACCCTCTGTCTGTTGTTCTCATCACATTATCGACCAACATCTGAGCCTTTCTCAGAACTGCATCATGAAATTATATTACCAGCAATAGTATCTCCTCTGCTGTCTGTGTCTTAATGCTCACAGAGTGCTAATTGAAATGGAGAGCTATTGATCGGCATAAATCCACAGGAGTTGTGGCCATGGGTTATTAGCTACCAGTCTCTCCTTGTGTCTGTTACAGTTTAGCCTGTTGAGTGCCAATAATAGAAATAATGAAGCAGCTGGCATCATAACACGGCATCAAATAATTCACCAGATTTGTCAGGGGTTGTGCACAAATATGCAGGTTGCTTTGGAATTTGTGAGTCTCAATGGAGTGTACTTCCCGTTTTCCCTCAAGACGGAGACTGTCAGTGTCACTGCGCCCACTGAGTAATGCACTGGACCCCCCCCCACCCCACCCCACCCAGCTGCTGTAATAGAGATGCTCTTTGTACAGCAGTTGAGGATTTGACAGCCCTGAGGTGTGACTGTGTGCAGCTTCAGACCTGTCAGAAAAGGTGCAGCTGATGAGGAGCAAGGGTGCTCACTGAGCCCTCCAATGAAAAATAAAGATTTACCACTGAGGGGGAAGTGTCTCCTCTTTGCTTGTAAGGACTGAGAAGCATTTTACTGCCACTATGAATACCACAACTGTCTCCTTCCCTTCTTTTGCTTTGCATTACCTCCAAAAAACCAAAAAAAACCAAAACAAAAAGCCAAAAATCACGTGAAGGTATCTCTTTCAATTTGACTCGAAAACCCTTTGGTCTTTTATGGATACTAGGGTTAGTGGGAATGCAGAACACATCGCAAATGTGGTTTATGTGATCCTTATTGTTATATGATTGATATTTAGAAACCAGAGATGCCAGTATGTAATCAGTAATGTAATGTAGTCTGGAGACAAATTGTTAATAATGAATGAAGTTCGGTGAATGAGTGTGATTGAGGCCTGCCATTATACAATATAATTATTTAAAAAAACAAAAACAAAACACTTTTCTTAGTAGTGATAGATTCTGCTGAGCCCCCAGAGTCTTGAGTAGTATAGTAACGAGTGCTATAATAGATACTAGACCCATGTCTTGTATTTCTAGCACTCAGGTGCTTTTGCTGTGCAGACTTTCTTTTTATAACTAATTGCAATGACATGGTGGAGTGTTGGATAAACTTTGCACTTAATATTAATGTTTTGTGTTTTTGCATTCTGCACTTTTAACCTAGAAGGTACAGAATGATTTGCATTTGAAGCAACACAGTACGCAGTCATACATTTTGGAAAATACTTTTGTATGAGAAAATATGATCCAGTTATTCAAAAAAGAGAACAGCAATCTCAGATGTGTCATTGCAGAAAAAGAAAAAGAAATGTTAGCTGGCTGTTTCTTTCGGTTGGTGGATGCAAACAGTGGAAGGAGGAAAAGAAAGAATCATCAATTACCATCAGAATCCGAATAGTTTCTTAACTCCAGAGGACATTATACAGTCACAGTTGCTCCAAGACAGTAAGAACAGTAACAAACAAGTTAAAGTAACAATATTAAATATACAATGTATTACAAAATAGCCCTAATAATACAAATAGCCCTAATATATAATGTTATAAGTGGAATTGAGTATAAGAAGAATATATTATATCCAAGAGGAAGCAGACAGTTTTACAGTTAATATCTCAAACTGGAAACTCACACTCAAACCATTTGGGTGGATAAGCAGTGCTAAAGGTCAGAAAAAGCATAATTTAAATTTTGTGGTAATCTGCCCCTTTAGTTTTTTGTTAGAGACAGGTTTGCCATGACTCAAATGTCCCTTTTGGCTCTGTGTAAGTTTTGTAGCAGTCAGTAGTCTAGATCTCCAACCAAATAAGTTTCTAATTTCCAATCAATCCTCGTGCCACGATAACTCACCTCTTCCTTTGTCTCTTCAGGCTACGTCAGGGATTATCTGAGTCCTAACCCATACGACGATGTGGTTGGAAGTGATTCATCAGTCATCTCTAAAGTACCCTCCCCGAGCCACTCATCAGTCATCTATGGCCGCATTAACAACACATATTCTGGCATCCATGGTGATATCCATGGCGATTCGGACCAGCCTGACAGCCCCCGGTCCGAGGTTTCGTCATCAGCCGGCGGATACATCAACGGGGACACAGCGGTGAGTGAAGGATACAGCGTGGATGCGTTTTTCATCATGGATGGGCGATCACGAAGGAAAACCGCTGGAACCCTGAGAGGAACTGCCCAGAGACACACCTGCAGTGAGTGCGGTAAAACCTACGCCACGTCCTCCAACCTGAGCAGGCACAAGCAGACGCACAGGAGCATAGACAGCAAGATGGCCAAGAAGTGCCCCACATGTGGGAAAGTGTATGTCTCCATGCCAGCCATGGCTATGCACCTCTTGACCCACGACCTCAAGCACAAGTGTGACGTGTGTGGCAAAGCGTTCAGCCGGCCGTGGCTGCTGCAGGGCCACATGCGCTCGCACACGGGGGAGAAGCCGTTTGGGTGTGCGCACTGTGGCAAAGCGTTTGCTGACCGGTCTAACCTGCGCGCTCATATGCAGACACACTCAGCCTTCAAGCACTATAAGTGCAAACGGTGTAACAAGACGTTTGCACTCAAGAGCTACCTGAACAAGCACTATGAGTCGGCGTGCTTCAAGGGGGCATTCTCCCCTCTGAGCTCCCTGGGAGAATGACTGGGGTGGTTTTAATTTATTTACATGCAACTTTCTTGGCCTCATTCCCTACTTTTATTTAATTCCCCCCAAAAAGCAGAATCTGAGTGTTACAAGGCAGGAGTGTTTTCTCTGCAAGAATCACGAGGTATATGACAAAAATAGATTGAAGGCATCCGTTCCTATCAAGAACCCTCCAATCGCTCCTTTGTTTTATCTTCCCTCATCTGAGAGTGGAGTGAAAAGTTTTCAATGCCTAATTTAGACTGTCACCTGCGTCGATAAGTTACTTCCCATTGAGGCATTTTGAAATATCTTTGAAGATAAATAAAGCACAGCACATCTAGCTCATCATTTTTGAAGATACCTAGATCTATTTATGTCCATATCTACCCTCATCATAGTTTCTTTTTGTTTTCCCAATCCACAAGGAAATGACACTAAAGCACAACTCATCTTCAATCTCCAAGCATGAATCACATCATCGGTTTTCTTCCAGCGAGATTCAATGATCTTTCAAGTTTTATGCGTTTCTAAAAACAGACCTTCATAATCTAAGGATACATGTGGTGTCCTGCTTTTACTGAGACTGACCTTGGACTGAGCTTACAAAGATAAAGCATCAAAACAAGGAAAGCACACAGCGTTTCTTCTGTGCAAGTAAACAAGATGCTTGTAATGATATTTATTTATACAACCGGACACCTGCGGTATACAGTGTTTGTATACGTGGCTTCTGACATTACCACAATGAACTGTGAAGAAAAGACACACCTGTCACAATGTGGTAGTACAGGCAGTACACCTGTGTGGTGAAAAATTGCATATTTTTAAAACTGTGGACAAAAGAGCTGTTTTGTTTACTTCTAAGTAATGTTGAGATATGTGCTTACTTAACCGCAAACAGTGGACCGTTAGTATGAGTTCCAGTTCAGGATCAGATGGCTAAAAACTCCCACTGAGCCACCAGGGTATTCCTTAACAATTTTGCTATAACCTAAATCTGATGTTATTATTATTATTTTTTTAATTTTCAGTGTTGGATGGGGATTGAGACATTAAAAATGTCCTGGATTTCCTCAAAAGGTCAAACCTTTCGCCAGTGTTGTATAATAATTTAATTGCCATCAAGAAGCACAGCATTCATCTTTGAGGTTTTTATCTTTCTTTTTTTTTCAAAAAAATTTGTCTATTTTGATTTATGTATGTATTTATTTATTTACATATGCATTTACATTTGTATTGATTTGCACTTTACTTTGTTTGTTTTTTTTGCCTTTGTTACAAATATGCCAAAGCATTTGACACTTTCTAATTAACTTATATCTTTTTACTTTTGTCAGCCACTTTAATTATTTAAACTAATGCATGCAAAAAAAAAGAAAGAGAGGAAAAAATAACAATAGCCTAATAATGGAATCTATGCCAATTTTCTGAATCTTTTTTGGATATTTTTCCAAACCTCTTAGATAACAGGCGAAACCGAACAAATTTCTGTCTTGGGCAATATTTCGTTGATATCCGATAGAGCAATAATGCATGATATTTTTGAAGAAAAGTGAGTCATAACTGCTTGTAACATCTTAAGTTTTTTTTCAAATGCCACTATTCTATGTAGTTATGAGAAATGAAATTTCAGGGAGTTAGCGAACCAAGTTAGTGTTAAATAATGGTGGGTTGGGTTTAGAGCTCTAAATTTACAGGGACTGTGACGCCGCTGTGACAGTTGGTCAGAAAGACCAAATTGGAATGAGCAGGGGGTCTGCTTTTCAAACTCAGCTGCCTAGGTATGTAGTGTGCTTGGAAAATGTTTCCCCCCTAGTTACAATTTTATATTGGTATCATTATAATCTTATAGACAGTTGTGTCTGTATGAGTATTAGCAGCTGCTGGGGCTTCCAGGGGTTCACACAGGTGGTTCTACTCCTTTAGATAGAGGGCTCTGGGTCGGGTCGGGATGGGTCTTTTTGTACATGGTTTATGCACTGCCTGCCTCGTATTATTATTCTAAAATATCGTAGAGAGTAGAAGGTACTCCTGTAGACCTCTGGTGCTGAAACATGGACAAAACTCAAACCCTTAACAGTTAAAACTGTGGCCAGTCTTCTGCCTTGGTAGCATATTGGAATTGTTTAAGATGTGAAACAACAGCAGCTGTGCTGCTGAACTGAACTGGCTTCTCTTTGATCCTCGCTAGTCCTTGAACACAGCCAGAGTTTTCTTCCTATAAGTTGGTCACAATTATTGTGCTCTCTTCTCAGTGTTTTTTTTTTTTTTATCCAATCAGAAGATCAGTTTTGCTCGAGGGCTTTACATGAAAACAGAAAACTTCATTTGAAGACTCAAAGGCTCTTCCTGGTTTCAGGTTGTTTTTCTTTTCATCATCTCTGGCTGTTCTGAATTTAATGTGATAGTTCTCGATATAATTCAGACTTTTGTTGAGAACGAAGAGGAGACATTTGGTCAATATTTCAGCACCAGAGTGCATTGCTGAACACTTAGATTCTACTATGAACTACTGTAGCCTACTATAGCCACAAGCTAGTTTACCTATTCTTATATAAAAGCACTTCCTCTTATGAATTATAACCTAAAACCTTTTTCTTTCAAAGATAGTAGCACAATGAAAGAGTTTAGATTCAGGTAGACGATGCCTTGTATGTAGAAATAACCTCTTTCTCATTTTTCTACTACGATGATTCAAAGACAGAAACGACAAAACAACAAATATGCTGATGTAACACAGGCTGTTGTCCTACACCACAAAATACTGTTAAAAATGACACTTTCAGTATGTGCTGTGTCATTTTTCCTAATATATTTGTGAACTCATCCACACCACACCTTTTTTAGAGTAAATAAAAACCTAACTATTTTGCAGCAAGAGGCCTTGTAAATAAGCACAGATGTGATTTTGGAGTCTGATTATTTCTACAGAACTGTAACGACTGATGATGATGATGAGGAGGATGATGAGGATGATATTGATATTGGCAGTGATGATAACAATTAGAGGAAAATGATGAATTTTTTTGGAGCTTCCTGCTTTGTTTTGAGTTCTTCCTCTGAGGTTTATTTTGGAGACCTCAAATGGCCGGTTTGAAACCATGTAAAGCACAAAGACAACACTGGGCATTTTGTTTCACTTCGTAAATAAAAAATTACTTAAAAAACAAATCTTTGTTTTCTCCCTTTTTTCCCGCTTAAAACAGGTGTAAATGTTAACTAATAATCATTACGATAGTCTTCAGTCATTATGCCTTGAGGCTGAATCAAGCATGAAAAACACTTATTAGGTACATTTGTTCAGCTGCTTAACACAAAATTCTAATCAGTTGATCACATGGCAGCAACTCAATACATTTAGGCATCTCAAAACAACCAATTGAAATTCAACCTGGGATCCCAATGGGGAACAAATGTAATTTAAGTGACTTTGTTTTTGGTATCAGATGAGTATTTTGCAAGCTGGTGATTTACTGGGACTTTTCCACACACCAGTTTACAGAGAATGAGAGAAAAAGAAAAATCATCCAACGAGCAACAGTTCTGTGTACTGCCACAAAAGTAATGTCATTTTACAGTTTTCATAAAAAAATCATAATTAATCACCATATCTAATGTAAAAGGCTCCTTAACTGTAAATAAACTTGAAATTTATTATATTTACTGTTTTTTTTTTGTTTTGTTTTTTTAGGGCTGTCAGCTTTAATCGCATTAAAGGTTACTTGAAGGTAACAATGAGTTCACTGTGCTCAAATGGCCGGCACAGTCACCAGATCTGAATGTAGAAGAGCACCTTTCGGAACAGCAAATTTACATTGCTGATTTTCATCAAATCTGCAACAAATCTGTGTGGTGCTATCATGTTGTTTCCAGCCACTTCTTGAATCTGTGTCATTAAGAATGAAAGCATTTCAAAAGGGATCCAACTTAGCAAGCTGTAACTTGCTCATAGTTTATTTTTTTATACACTCCTTATAGGTAAATCCCATTGCCCATCAAAGACTATGACCTAAGTTTGTAACACTGTTTTCAGTAGTCTCTGAGCCAGTGATGAGATGAAAGGATATCAGCAAAGCTTATGTATTCTTAAGAGGCATGAAATACTGTTGCTGAAAATTAGCACACTGAGCTTTATCTATAAAAGAGTTGCAATGACCCTTTAAAGAGCACACACATGCAACTGTATACAAAACCGTATTCCCAGTCAAAACGATCTTTAGAGCGATATGATATGTTGAGATGATGCAACAGGTATTATTTTGAGCTCTTTGGTGCAGCAAGCTGTGCGGTATGCATTAATCATTGTCAAATTGACAAATCATCAGTCATATAAAGAAATAGCTCGAGCCCAGTGAGAACATGTTCACTAAAAAAATATAGTAAAAGTTTAATAAATATTGTTTTTGGCCCCTGTGCGTTCATTACCGAGTAAACAGTTAATTAGGTTTTATAAAACATTAATCAATTTGATATGCCTGCAGTATTAAAAACTGCAGCTGATTATTGTCTAGAAAGCTCTCTTGTTTTTTTGTTTTGTTTTGGGTTTTTTTTTTTTTACCCCATGGCGTCTATGCAGAGGTCAAAAACTCAGCTCTGTTGTGTATGTGTGTAATTTTTTACTTTTCAGACCAGGTGCCACTCCTGATCACAGAAGCTGATGTCAGTGCAATGTCTTTAACCTTGACAACAAAGACGTAGAATTTGTGCATGTGTCCAAAATGCTTGTGAATGTCTTTGCTCAAAAAACAAAACAAAAAAAACAAAAACAAAGGATTTGTAATTTGCCTCAAGGCTTTTGGACATAAAAACATTTTTAACCTTAGAGAGATTCTGACAGTAATAGGGTTTAACAGCATGTTATATTATTGATGTAACAAACACATACTGTAATGGATGCACTACTATTTGTTGCTCTGCTAGATTGCAGCAGTTGTGCTGTCTGAAATAATTTAAATAGCAAAAGAAACCTTGGAAATTCATTATAAAAAATATAAAAAATCCATGATACAAAAACGTTTATTTTACCACAACCACAAAAACAGTTCTTGTATTGTGTAGCCTGTGAGCACACAGCAGAGTAAATGTACAGGAAATTGTAATGAGGTGTTGCCACCATGGACATAAATTGATTAAGAAGAACCTTTGCCTGAATTAAGCACGCATACACATGTATGTGTGCGCAGTCATTCTGAGGCATATCCTCATTTTCTGTAATTTTTGCAGACTGCTCAGCTGATTTTCCCAAAAAAAGCGTGAGAGCCAAACATGATGTAATGTTGGTTGTTTGTTTTAGAGGATGTAAGTGGCTTTCCAGATGAAGATGGTGGTAGATTTTCATAGACTTTGTAAAGTCAAATCCTGAATCAGTCTATGCTGACTGATTTAGGGTTTCAAGTTAGAAAAACTTTTCTAACTGAATCCTGTATCTCAGTAAATCCTGTTCAGTTTTTCCAAGGGATGAGGAAAAAAAAAGCAATAAGATTAAATCAGTCTGCTATCAGTTTGCGACTGAGTTGCCAAGATGGAGATTGCGTACAATCCGCTTTTGATAATATAGCAGCTAACTGGGAAATCTTTGCTTCCATCTACACACACAGAAATTCAAATTTATCTAGCCATCATAGACTTGAAAGAGAATTTTAGAAATTCCTCAACAAATATTGCCATTTTTATTGCTGCAGGATGATCATTTGTCTGTGAAATGACATAAGCCCTCAGCAACCTTGCTTTTATATAGGAATTTAACAGGCTGGCAACCAATTGACAACCAGTTGGCAACTAGTTGTGCTAACACAGTGATTTTGACTAATTGTTAGTGTTATTTATAAACAGCAATTGTTTGCAAACATTTGCCTCAACACAGAGGTTGAGGGTGTTGTATGCAAACATTGTTTGCTGCAAGTACAGCAAAATAAATAAACAAAAATTAAATGAAGAGTATCAGAATTAGAATTAGGATACTTTATTAATCCCTAAGGAAATTATTTGGGTTACAGTTGCTCCAAGACAGTAACAGACTAAACTTTTTAAATAATACAACATGCCTGCTTTTCTGGGTATTCAGCTGCAAGCCTATTCTTTACATAACTATTGCTTTGCCAGTCAGCCAATCTCAATACTGACATCATTACTCTAGTCCAGTCATATTCTTGTCTGCCTTTTTTGAACCAGTTAACCTCTACTGTGTATCTTAAAATCTGTGCTCTCCGTCATTCTCCCTTTCAGACTTATTTATGCAACCCACCTGCTTCCATCTCCACCTCACTTGAGTTATTCAAGGCTTCATCCAACCCTCAGACTTCATCTTCAGTAGTTCAGCATCTAGACTCCTGGGGCTCCTGTTCTAAATCCTTCATTCTGCTATGATGGGTCATCATAGTCTAATTGACAAATACATTAATTAATTTCTGTGTCACAATAAATCATCTTCAATTTTTCCAAATGATCTCTCCTTATTGAAATTTAATCATTGGGCAAACAACATTTTTTCCTAGTTGCAAAGAGGTAATCTTCCTATTTTTACTGTAATATGACTGAGCCAATAGGACTCTGATATAAACTAGTATCCCAGCGTGTTCACACAGACACTTATACCATGCTGATATGGACCAGTTTCTTAAATCAGATGTTTTCTTACTTGCACTCTCTATTTACATTGAAAAGTGGCTGAAATTGAGAAGTAGCACTTTATGCAGTTCAATGGAGGTAGAAGGTGTGTACAATGCTGCACACTTTCCCTTAGTAGGCACCATTTTGGGTACATGGCAGTGAAGGTACCACCACACTATTTTCTGCAAATAAGATTTGACACAACACAACAGCTATAGTCAAACACTGAGATTTGTGCCACTCAATACTATGTATTGTGCACAAGACATCACATAAGCAAATACCAAACATGAGAGTAGTTGTCCTAATTATGCAAATTGGCAGAATTAGTAATGCTTACTATGTAGGTGTTATCAAGGTAACTTCTAATATGGTTTTTAATCCTATCTTCCTTTGCCAGATTTGCTGCTAAATCTAAAATCCATAATGCATCATTTACTAACTATAATCCACCCAAGCTCCAGCACCACATTATTTTTAGCTCTAGTCTAAATTTAGCGCGACTAACTCTCAGATGCTTTTACTGGAATCCAATAAACCCCTTAACGGTGAAACTTAGACCATTATCTGCCATATGGAAGCTTCCATTGACTGCATCTGGCTACCATCTGCCGTCAGTATTTTAACTGTGAAGACAAATGAGCTTTTATTAAAGGTGATTGATTTTCTCCTATTGCTACTAAAGGTATTGATTTTTGTTATACTAGCTTTGTTTCATTTATTGTACTAATTCTAAAATCCAGTGGACCTTAAAGAATGCTTCCTCCATATAATAGCTACTGTCAATGTGTGTGTACTTCACATTTATGAAATCCATATGAGAACTGTTTTATTTGCATGTTTCACAACAGTTTGAAGTGCTCGAGATGGAGCATCACAGTCAGATTTACTCAAAGTGACAATAAATGGAGGCCAGTACTATAATGTAAGCTATAGTACATTAATATCTACAATAAATCACAATAAGTAGGTGAATGAATACCTAAGTAATAAACTGCCTTGTCATAAAAATAATTGTATGAGAAATTTTTTTAGAAAGAATACAGATGCTTTTATCTTTTATGTCATGTTTCAAACAAATGAGTCGAAAAGGAGTGTATGATTTATGATTATGAGCACACAACAGCAATTACTTCTGGTCCATGTGTGCTCAAGGCTCAGCTTGACATAACAAATGTTAACAGATGCTACAGTGCACTGGTGCTTTAAAAGAGCTATTTTTCCTTGCTTTTAGCCACACTAACAGCACCATTAGCAGCATGCTTCTGGAAATGGGTTTTGGTTTGTTGGTTGGTCAGTCAGTCTTTTCTTCCACTACTTTGGACTGAAATTTTGAACCCAGTCTTCTATAGATTGAATTAATGGACTGAATTAGAGTTAGCTTTAAGGTGCTGGGGTAAATGGTGGGAAAACAAAGTGCGCAGCTCTCTGAGGTTTATGTGCCACAAACACTTTAGTTTAAATGAAAAAAAAAAAAACTCATGTAGGCTGTGGTGTATTAATTATGCTCAGTTTGTTCTGAGGTGACCAAATTGTGAAAAAAAAAAATCCCCCACAAGTGCTGATATAAGGAAGGAAGGAAAACATGCTTTCTTGTTTCTGATGGTATCATCTAGGTACTGGCTCAGAAGTCTAGGCTCATCAGATCAGGCAACATTTTTCCAACCCTTTATTGTCCAACTATTGAACCTGTGTGAGCTGTAGCCTTGGTTTTCTTTTCTTAGTTGACAGGAGTGGTCTTCTGCATACCTAGATGTACTTGGTGACTAGGTGGTTGCATGTGGGAATCCCAGTAGATCCGTTTCTAAAATAGAATTCTGGGATAGGTTGGGCCACGAAATATACACCCAACCCATCCTTCAAATTTCGGGAAATGAAGGACACATTTGTTGGCAGCCTTCAAATTGGGACAGCCTTCGTGGGCTGGCTGTGACGTAATTGGCCTTCAAATGCGGCCTTCGAAGGACGCAGTGCCTGAATTGGGACATAACATTAAATACACACATGAGGTAAGGGTTGAATGGAAACTCCTGAAAAGAATCCACTAATGAACCACTGAAGGCAAAGCAGAACATAAAACACAAAATGAGGGACTATCAAAATAAAACAGGAAACACAAACACACAGAGAGCGAGACCCAGACTTAAGACATACAATAAGACACAAGAAAAGGGTAAACAAACACAGAGACAAAACTGAGCCAGGGACAGAGGGACAGAGAGTGAGACAGAAAGACTAAGATTACAAGACAAGAACCAAGAACTGAAAACAAACTCAAAAGCACGAAAGAATAATACCATACGGTTCATATTTGTGAGTTTTGAATAAAATATTAGATATACTATCTTATTTAGTAGAAGACATTTCCAGCTGCACTCAATCTGTATTCATAAGGACTGGAAAAGACATAAAAATGAAGAAAAACCACATAGAGAGAATATTTTATTTAATGCCCCAAAGTGTTTAAATATGTTAATTCCTGTTTCCTGTGGTGGCTGACCTTACAGCCTTCAGCAGGTGGTGGTTTAAATAGTTCATACACTGACCTTGTGTACTTCTCATTTTTAATCATTCATAAATCAAAAATACAGTGAAACTCAGTGGAAACCCATAAACAGGACAGTCTTATATTTCCAGCTTGTTCAGTTTTCAATATAAAAGTAGATGAATTATCTTCCCTTCACTTTTATGAGCTCATATATTTTCCTAAAGCAATCTTTGATTTTAGTGTCACAGGTTAAAATTTGCCTTCACACCTGTAACATCCCTTGTGGTTAACAGCTGAAAGCTCACCCCACAGTGAAATGGGTTTCAGATGCTGCTAGGTGATTTGTCTCATATTTATTCATATATAGGATGCAAAGGAGTAGGAAAAGGCCACGTGCTTCGTGATCTCCCCAGTCATCCATGATGCAAGTGGAGGCATTGAGTACAGTTGCAAAGTTTGCACCTTAGCTGTTGCATTTAACATACGGGCATCACTTTAATGCAGTCTTAGTGAATTATGTCAAAAGAATTCTGCATTATTTAAATATAAATATTTATATTTTAGCTTCCTGTTGTTATAAAGTAGTGTGTGCTGCAGGGCTTAAAGTCATCAACAGCATTGTTACCATATATATTGCCCTGCTCCACACCGCTCTGTAGGAGCCAAAGGGCTTCGGTCTAAAAAAAATATTCTGGAAAAAGCCTAAAGCATCCTATTAACTGGCATGAGTTTTAAAATCTTGCCTGCAGACACTTTGTGAGTGCAGCTGCAAGAAAAAGAGCAGCACAGGTGATTTCAGCACATGCCCCAAATGACAAATATTGATGCTTAAATCACAAAACTCTCTAATGGCAGTAAGAATTCCCACCAAGCGTGGTGGAGGAAGTCACAGTGTCATTATTATAGAGCCACAAATACCACAGAGGGAGCATTATGGGAAAAAATTAAGTTTGTTATATACTAGTTTCTATGATTATTTCTGAAACTTTATCAATGTGAAATAGAGTGGGAAATTTTGTGACATATTTATAATTAATAAAAAAAAGAAGATGCTTCCAAGGGATCTGTTTATGGAAATTTGGCATATTTCTTTATTTTTTATACACCAGTAAATGTTGAAGCGGGATTTACGGTGCAGTGCAGGTGGTGCATTCGCGGCCTGGAGCGAGGCTTGTTGTTGGCAGTAGGCAGTGTAGAAATTCTGTGGTACAACCAGTCTGTGCGTCACTCTTGCTTGTACTTTTGGTCCATTAGCCAGCCCCAGAGAAGAGCGAAGTTATAACATACAAACAGCTGAAGTGAAACAGTGTGTTAAAAACAATGAAAACTGTCCACCGCGGCCTCCCCCTGTGCTTTCCATAGTATTTTTTATGGTTTTTGAAGTGTTGTTTCACAGTTCTCCCATTCCTAGCGAACTCTGCTTTTCCTCCCTTTTCTTTTCCAGCCCACTTGTCAACCATTCCACCGTCAGCAGATACTTATGTCATCTACTTCTGTGGAGGACTGCACAGGAGCGCATATGGGGTGGGTGAAAACTCCTCACCCTGCCCTGTCAGGACGGAAACATTTACACAGACAGACACATTTATGGAACCGTAAATCCTGCTAAAGTAACAGAACATAAGTTTGGACTTGGGGTACAGGAGAAGATGGTCATGCGCCACATCAAATGCATAACTTTTCTTTGAAAACAAGTACATACTAATAAGTGAACGATTAATGAATATCAGTACTTTCAATCTGAGGTATCATTGAGTAAAGCATATCAAAATATTGCTCATTTATTTATACTAATGCATTGCATATAAGCTCTATGATGTATGATGTCATTTACTGTTAGACAGTAAAGCCTGCAACATGGTGTACAAAACATGCATCATTTAAGATATATATTGTTAGGTACACTGGAGAATTTTTAAGGCAAAACAACAACTTCAAATAAAGAAAATGATTCTAGTCAAAATTTCTTCATACATAGCTATAAATAAATATAATAATAGTATTATTTTCATGTTATAAAAATATATTCTGGGTAATTCCAAGCCTGCAACATTAAATCTAAATGTACAGAAAAAAAATGTACAGAAAATAAAAGAATTGTGTGAATGCTGCAGAGTGGGTGAGTGGGTAAAAATCCTTTGTTTGTCACACTTCAGTCTGGCAAACAAGTAAAACTATCTTTATCTTTTATTGAACTTTTTTCAAAATCTGAAAAAAGAGGAAAGAGGAAATGCTAAAGTGTGATGTTATTTCGAGGGTATTTTCACTGATATATCAAATAAACTATTATATTACTATTTATATTCAACAATTATGACCAAAACCTGCGTAAACTTCATCATCACCACTAATTTTATGTCACACACAAGTAAAAGTGCTTTGCTTGTGGCTTCACTGTGTGGTGTGTAAAATGCAGGACTTGGATTTGTAAAACTCTAGGTTGGCTAGAGTTTCACTTCCCACAAAGGGTGCCAACATGAAATAACAATGATATAAAAGCACAGTAAAGATTTAATATCTAAACTACTTTAAACTACTATTTTAACATCTTAATGTTAAACTTCAAATAATTGCACAATTTTAAACACAGTCAACGTGATCAGCACTTTCTGGGCAGCAATTTGTCCTGACACAAGTGCTATTTCTTCTCTAACATGTGGATATTTATGCCTGACGATATCAAAGTGTGGTTTTAATAGTGCTTTTGAGGGCAAGTTACATTCACTGTCTGCGTGTTTATGTGTTTGTGTGCATAAAAGCTTACTGTGCAATCTCACGGCTCACCAGTCTGATAGGGAACATATAGTAGTCTTTTTATATGCATATATACATGCATGCTCGTCTATATGCATACACCTGCAGCATAAAGGTTGCATGCATACATACACTCATAAACTTGCAAACACAAACATTTAATCAGTGCAGTCACTGATCACTCACAAGCTAGGTCCGTCATAAGTCATACCCTGTTTTATCCTTTTTAAATGAACATCATGTTGTATTCAACACAAGACATGAACAGAGATCATAAACTCATCGGTAAAACATTTACAGAGAGGAGATGCCACACCCACCCTGGCCATTGGAAAGCACTGCCTTCACGTTTCACACCTGGAACCTACATCCATGCTTTATATACACTCTGTGGTTAAAACCTAATACTGCATAATGAAAATCTGCACCGACTGCTGAAATTTCTGTTTTATTTAACATGCTCAACCAGTATAATTTAGGTCAAATAGCAAACAGTACACATGTCAGGATTGCTCTCCAGCTGTAGGGAATGAATGTCTAATAATTACCGCTGGGATGACTTGCTGATTAACAGGTACAAGATTATGTGGTGCGCTAACCTTGCAGGATGAGACCGAAAGAACAGAAGAGAAGAGAAGACAGAGGAACAGACAGAGATAATGAGACAGAGATGGAGAAAAGATGGTGGAAGTCAGAGAGGCAGTGAGGGGGAAAGAAGTGTCAGGAAATGCTGAAGAAACTGAACCTGAGCTCTAAATGGCTCCTTAACAAGAGGCTGAGACAGCAAAATGAAATTATACCCACACACATAGGCACATTCAATCACACACACAGAGACATGCCCTGGAAATATAAAGCTCCACTTTATTGTCGTGCACATGTGGACAAACATGCAAACTCACTTGTTTATGCTGTGCAGTACACATGTGCTCATATTGCCGTTGTGCATTCAGATGCGGTACAAGCGTGTTGCACACAAACAAACACTCATGTACATTTTTAGGGCATACAGTGTATACTGAATTGAGTATGCCATGCACACATTTGCATTAACACACACACACACACACACACTCCACATTGTATCTGTGTATCTTGTATCTGTGGTCAAAAAGGAGTTGATATGCACTGCACACGCACACACACATGAACGCATACCACCCCCCTCAAACACACATTTAGCTTCACACACAGTGATAGGTCTTTTAAAGGGGTGTTTCACACCTCATCGCATTTCAATTAGTAGGTAAGACAGACACATACTCACAAACACACACACACCCATGCACACACGGCTTGACAGTCTGTCCGTTGGGTGAGGAAGATTCATTTGGATTCTCATCTCTCCTCTTTCCTCTTCCCTTCTGTATGTGCCCTTTCTTTTCACTCTTCCTCTTTCTCTACGCATCTCCGCCAGTATAGTCACTTTCCTTTCTCTCTCTCTCTCTCTCTTTTCTCTCTCTCTCTCTCTCTCTCTCTCACTTCTTCTGTCTTTCTTTCTCTCCATATCAATGTGAGTGACAGCACTTTGACCTCACGGGTTGTCAGGGGAGGCTGTTGCACAGACGGCCTGAATAGAAGAATCTTTCCCTGGATAAAAGTGTGCTGAAGACTGGAAGAATAGGAGGTCCAGCCACCACACATTCTACAGGCACATATAGTACAATATGAATGCCACTGGGTAGCTTCAGTTGCATAATTACTAACTCCAAAAGAGATAATTTGAGCTTGAATCTTTCTTTTAACTAACAGGCTAGCATGCAATGAGTCAAGTGCACAGCGTAGACAGAAGAGCAGTGGTAAAAGGAGAAATGAGCTGTCAGATGCCGAGAGGAAGTCTAGTTTAAGTTAAAAGAGAAGGATTACAAATTTAAACCCCTTTAGCAATAATCCCTGACTGTGCAGAAAGAAAATGTAAGCACAAATGCAGCAAGAAAATGCCATTTTTTTTAACTGCTCTTCTAGGAAAATATCTAATTAGCCAATCATATGATAGCAACTAAATGCATTTAGGCATGTAGAGATGGTCAAGACAACCCGCTGAAGTTAATATTGAGCATTGAAAGCATAGATCCATTCTGCCTTGTGTTAACGGTTGAGGTTGTAGATGTAATGATGGGGATTCTTGGCACACTTTGTAATAATGCGCCATTTCACAAAGCTCAGATCATCTAAAACTGGATTGTTGAGCTTGACAGTCCGTTCACTGCACCCAAATGGCCTCCTAAACTCTGGGATGGGCAACACAGATTTGCAGCCAACAAATCTGCAGCAACTGTGTGATGTGTAATATGGTCCAAAATCTCTGAGGAATGTTACCAGCACCTTGTTTCTTCTGTTCTGAAAGCAGAGGGAAGTGGCAAGGTGTATCTAATCAAGTGGCTGATGAGTGCATGTCTAAGTTAACCCAACCATGTTTCCAATAGATTGGGGTGGGTGGCTGTCCAAATGTCAAAAGGACAATTTGAGCAAACAAAAAACAGTCATTAGTCTTACAATCATGGGTAACCATAAATGCTTCATATTTTTAAAGCCTGGATACTGTAATTTATAATTTCTTCAGTGTCTGTGACTGTCTGATTATCCATGATTGGTTGAGTTAGCTGGCTCAGAGAGGGAAACATGTGCAGTGAGTTGACCAACAGAAGCTACTCAGACACCAAACGTTATTTACATTGGAATGACTGAGTATGGAGGGTACAGTTTTGTAATGTGATGGAGAATTTGGGAAAAGTTTTGGTCATTTCCACCATTTATCTAGCCTGCAGGTTTATTTAAAACCTTTCTGATTGTCTGACCGCTCGAGTGTCTCGGTCTTTTGGCTTTGGGGAAGTTAAATAGTTTCCAGATCTCAGCAGTATTATTACCAGTAAGAGGGCATGTCAAAACCACTCATCCTAACACTTCTTTGACCATCTCTGTTCTCTGCCTGTGATGTTCATCATCACACTGTGGCTTTACTTTATTGGGAAACTCCTCAGTAATCATCTCAGCTTGGTGTGCAATATTTCGCAATGCACTGGGGAAAAGACCTGCCCCCCTGACAGAAACCGGGCCAGAGACGATCGGCGTTGCCAGTTTTGTTTCAGGAGTTTAAAAGCTATTTTATAGCGTGTCTGTGCGTGACAGAGAGACATAGGGACAGAAAGAGGATGGATTGGGAATAAATCGAATCCTTTCCGACTGAGAATCTATTGTCTGCTCATTACCTCTAAAACACACACAAACACACCTGCCTCACACATGCTGCAATGGTGAAACAGGTGTTAAGCACAACAGGGAAATTGATTTCACCCTTCTACTCAAAACACACCACGAACTTTCTCATCCTCTATTCTGTCCTTCCTCCCTTATCTTTAAGCCACCACCCTCTTCTCGCTCCCATTCTTCATCCTCCAGATTCTCCTTTGCAGACTTGTCTTCTGATATTTCTTGCCTCTAGCGGTGTCACAGCTCTTAAAGGGCACTTGTCGTTACACTTAAGGCTCCAAAACGTGTGTTTGCCTCAGTATCTTACAACAAATATCAATGAATGTCAGACTCCTCTCTGTTGCTGCAGACTGGTTGCATTTACAGGACTCTCAGGCAGATGCATCATGTGAACCCTGCTCTGTTGCTTCTTACACCCACACAGATTTATTGTATTTTTTGTTGTTTTTTTCTGTGTGAGCAAAAAAAAGAGACCATTTTATGGTTGATAATATTTTTTCTGTAATCTCTCTCTTTCTCTAATGTGTCTTTTATTGCACCAGTACAGAACAAAGCCCTCAGGCACTGCACACACACACTCTCCACCGCCTCTCTGTACCTCACACACACACACACTGTAGACATTCAGACACACACAACATAAATGCACGGGACACATAGTAATGTACGTTTGGCTTAATGGTAACAGATTACACAATATGTAGGACACACACACACATAGTCTTAAACATACACCTACTTGTGTGCATAAGTAGTCTTTACACAGCTGATGCCATGATGTAAGTGTCAGTAAAGCACTAATTCTGTGCCGTTTGTCAGTTTGCTGACAGTCGCTCACACAGAACAATCACTGTTTGTGTCTTTTTAACTGGTTTTATGAGCGAGTAGCTGTATTTTACTGTAAGCCCTTGGCTACAGAGTGGGCAGACATACAAAAGAGAAACAGAGACAGAAAGTGGAGGAGACAGACAAACCAGACATTGCAAATAAGGGGAGAGAAAATGGCTCTGTGTATATGTGTGTGCGTGAATGTGTGTGTGTACCCTGTTGCCAGTGCTATTAAAGTTGTATTGCACAGAGCTTTTAGAGCATCAGCCATCAGCCGAGTAACTTTAGCTAATAATTTTTTCAAAACCTCTGTGCTTTGTGCATGTCAGGGCCTCCCAACGTGTGTGTGTGTGTGTGTGTGTGTGTGTGTGTGTTTATATTGATGAATAATCATAATCTTGGTTTGAACCAGATTAAATGATATCTAAAGCACAGGCAACGTGCAAAGAGTTCTCATGGGGAGAGAATTTCTACACTTCAGTGTGAAATAACTCTCTCTCTCACACACACACACATACCTGTTTTTCCTACATTGTGGGGTCCACGG